>CABFWB010003331.1:5120-51622 GCA_902151455.1 Timema bartmani
CTCTTAGGTGGACAAAGATGCGCCTCTTTTCTCATTGATTATATATCATTGTATATTATTTTATGCGTGTTCTTATGTGGAGTGGTGATGATACAATGTACATTATTCCGTTCAGAAATCTTACGAGTTTATAGAAAGAGAGAGAAAGTCTGTGCGGTGCGCCGTACCATTTATTTTGAAATATAATCAGAGATTTATCAAAACATGTGTGTCAGGAAGGGACCGAACTGATAAGAAAAACCGCTTGCTCTATGCGATGATTGAGGGTAAAGGGGAGGGGAGATTTTGGAAGCAGGGCAGATGGGGTTCTGTTATGGTTCACAGCTACTCATCGTAACCACTAGTAAGGTCCCACCAATTAGAGCTCATATTAATCTGAATTTTTACCCCTACTGCTATTCATGAAAATTTTCCATTACTTCTGCATATCATTTAATTAAGTATTAGCTTCTCATGAAATATTTTATAGTCAAGAACGTATGCACTGTCCAATCGAGATGCAGAAAACTAATGAATTATATATTGGGATACTAATGTAATATGTTTGCATTGTAAATGCAATATTAATCTTGTGTATATATAACCGTTTGAATGAAAACTTAGCTATAGTTTGTGTGAAATGTTTTTGATGAATAAATAGTGAAACTTAAACTATAGGACCCAGTTGACGAGTAAAATATGCAAATTGTGTGTGTGTGTGTGTGTGTGTGTCACTCTTAATATTTAAAATGATTACCATGCTTACAAAAACTCAATCACTTCAATATCCGCTTTGATGGCCGAATGATCAAAGACGTCACTCTCGAAATAAACTAGACTTCCGATAATGGGAATATTTAGGTTCAAATCCCGGTCGGGTGTACTAGGGGTGGTTTTCCCAAAATTGTTTTCCATTATCCCTCTATGAAAACTTCTCTAAATTCAACCTTACTCATCCTAACACATTATCGTATTACTGTTAGCCGAACCGAACCTGGCGCTAAGAAAACTTTTATAAATCAAAAATGTATGTATATTAAACAAAAATAGGATATTAATTTGGTTCTAGCTTACTCAATGTCAAATCAAATTACAGATGCAGATAGTACATGAAGAATTTGTATACCACCCATCATACATGTTTTGTCTACATGAATAACAAATTATGTATTTAATGTTTAAAAATAAGGTGGCCCAGTTACTAAATAATTTTATAATAATGGAAATTGATGAAAATAAATAAAAAGGAAAAGTAAATTAATAAGAGTAAATTTGATGAAGAAAGCCCACCTAGGGCTATAAAGGCAACAATGCCGAAATATTACTCTCTTTGTGTTTAAATGTGTGTGTGACTACTTCTACTATAGAAGACAGAAGAAAGGAAAAATATGTCACCTTTGTGCAATGGATTCTTCCCACATTTTTTCTCTTTCCCTATGTGGGCCTTCTTCATAAAATTTACTCTTTTTAGTTTATTTTCTCTTTTTCTTTATTTTTATCAATGTCCATTATTATAAAATTACATATTTAGATATAATAAAAGTATACTAAGTGAAGTTAATATAATTTTGGTAAATTATTACAGTATTTTGGAATACCTTATCCAGCACAAATGTTTTGGTCACTACATATCCCCAACCAGCTTCAAAAGCTCTATGTATCATGTCGCCAGATGTCGCAGGGGGAGCTGAGGCCAAACCAAAAGGATTAGGAAATTTCATTCCACAGATTTCAACGCTTATATCAACTTCATCTATAGGAGTGTAGAACTTTGGAAGTTGTGGCTCAGCAGGTACTGATAAGCCAAGTTGTTCCTAAAACAAAGGAATAAATACATGTCTATGTAATGTCCAGTTACAAACAATAAATATATTTAAAACACTATCTCGTCAACACTTACTGTAAAAAATAATCCCTTTTGATCTTCGATACCAATCAGTATCTGTATGATTGAAACTGAGGAGCTAAAACACTGCCATAACCAATCAGTTTTAAGTAACCAATTGGAGTAAAGCACATAACCCTGTTCATTCAGATGTGAACTAATAAATTAGATTGTGTTTGAAACTTAATTTAAATATGTATCATACTGCATTGGTTAGGTATTGTATATTAGATTGTTTACCCTGTTTTATAAATCTATTTTAATATTCCAGTTAAAAAAAAAAAAAGTCCTAGAGAGAGAATGGCCTCCATCAGTTTCTGCTGTTTAAGATTTTTTATACACGTGAAAGGAGATTGAAGGACAGAGAACGGGTGAGCGTAAACATGCCAACAGCTAAGCATAATATCTACGATAGTAGAGGCGCGAACTTCCAAGATCAAACTAATCATTATTTATTTAAATTTAAAAATACGGACACGGACACAGGACACGGGACTTGAACACGGACACGGACATGGGATTCGAACTCAGGACTTTTGGCTTAGTACCCCAATGCTCTAACCACTGAGTTATCCAGGAATCGTCTTGTGCTTAGGGTAATTCTCCACTCATATTTTAAGGAAGATTCTGTGATGAATGTGTGGATATCATCGGCTACAAACGTGGCGTAGTAAGCCAAATGTCCCGGGTTCGACTCCCACTTCCAGGTGTCAAGTTTCAATTTAAAGAATATGATATTTAGATGTGGCTATAACCGTAACTAAAAATTATAATGGCTTAGCTATTTAATCTATCATAATAATTACTTTGTTCACACGTCATTTTACAATTAGCAACACTCCTTATGAACACTGGACATTACGAGGGTTACTATATTTTAACATAATTAATAGTTTCATGAACGATTGTGGCTTAGTAAAGAGGTGTGCTAAATTCTTTAAAATAACATACTTTTTGTATTAATGTGAATACATTAGTTTTAATATTATTAATAAAAGTTGGTCTTATCAGAAGTCACAAACACAATCGTCACAAAACTATTAATCTATTTATATTCTCCATTTATTTTTTATAAAGTTGCAGCAAAAAGTTTGATTCACACTGATAGAACTGTGCACAGGCCGTGCTGTGACTGTGTCGTGCTGCCAACAATCTCGAACAGGTCATTCCCATAAGAGTTACCTTGAAAGACCGTTTTTGATTCACACTCATAGGACTGTGCTCAGGCTGTGCTGTGACTGTGTCGTCTTGGATCGTTTCAAAAGTTATTTCCCAAGGTCACGGTTCAGAAAGATACGATCACAGTCCCAAAACAGTCCTATCAATAGATTATGTCGCCTTAATGTCGTCTTAATTTCGTTTCACCTACTTCGGCTTCTTCCAGCAAGCGGCGAACCTTCACGAAGGTTCTTATCTACAATCTGACAGTGGCCACGGAACATTCCAACATTGTTAACACAACTGTGTGCAATAAGCCAAAACTATGGTTGAGGAAAACTTAATAATGTTAGTTCAAGTGTATGATTGCTTATGTAATTTGAAGCATAAAGATTATGATAATAATTTCACTAAAGAAAATGTTTGTAAGGAGAGAGCTTAAAAACTGAATGCAAGAGGTTTCTGTAAGTTTTCAAACTTAGAGACACTCATTCTAAAATATTTGTGAAACCTTTGATGGTCATCTCTGAGTCGCCTAAATATAGTGTGGAACTCTCTTTCTTCTCTTGCTCTAAACAAATTATAAACCCAGTATTTTCTTCGTTTTCTCCTATTTTTATCAAGGGAAATAAGATAAAGCCCGCATGCAACAATCATATCTTCCTCTGTTTGATCCATGTCTACAATTGCCGATGAGCAAAACAGTAGTGCTAACAGCACAGTTCCAGCATGGTCCAATCAGCGACACGACACAGTCCCAGCACGGTCCTGTCAGTGTGAATGGTGCTTAATTGTATCTTTTAAAACTCCAAACTATGAAAACTTACGCTCATTTTTTCCTTATTTAACATTTCAGTTCATCGACTAATCAATGCCTTAATAAATCGAAAATATAGTATTGCATTAACAGAAATAATGGACAATAAATATAATCTGTAAAGAACATTTGCGTTGACGTGATAATCCTTTTGCTTTTGAGTTTAAATCCTTTGGTTGATTGGCTCTCCTCAAGAATCGTGTTTGCATCCATCCCTAACTCTTACGTTTCATTTTTTTTAAAAAGGAGCTTGTTTTCGCATACATGAATATGTTTTAGCTTTTTGCGTGTCTACGAGTCATGCTTGCACGTACTGTCATGTGCATGATTATTAGCCTTTGTTGGCTGTAAATTGATATAACGAATTTAATTGTATCATCTAAAAAACCTAATACAATTTACTTAAATACTTTTTTTATTACTCACCTGAAGGTATTTGTGAATATACCAAGCTGCGGTCTTTCCATCGTTGACAGACTCAACAGTAGTGTCTGAAGTACCCGCAAGATCTCCACCACAGAACACTCCTATCTCACTACTCTGCATAGTGATGGGGTCAACCTCTGGTAAGCCCCACTGATTCATTTTAATGGGGGACAATGCTGCTTTCACTGGAATAACACCAAACCTTGTTATTAAAATATTTTGCCAACACCAAATAGAAGTTGAGCAACTCAATTTACTTTATATGTTTATACTGTATAAGAAGGGAAGAGAAAGCCATGAAATCATTGGATAAAATTGTGATGGGGAGCAAAGTTTGGTGATGGACTACTTCCTCATGGACCAAGAATTGAAAAGGCAGACTGTAAGCATCAAGGTAATACAAAATGTGTCCTTGTCCTTAGATAGTGACAACACGTTGCTGGTGGCAGACATAAAGAGATGGGAATGTAAGAGAAAAGTAGCAAAAACAAGGAAAAAGAATTAGGGCAGTGAGGATTAAAAATGAAGAGGAAAAGTCAAGCAGCTTAGTGCCCAAAGATGAAATGAAAAGTGTAGAAGTGGAATGTAAAAGGTTTAAGAAAAGTTTTGTAGCAGCTGCATAGGAGGTATGTGGGAGGATAAGTGATAAGAAGAAGTCGAAGGAAATACCATGGTGCTACTACAAGGAGAAGAAAGCAGTGAAGGAGAGGCTTAAAGCATTCTGAAGGAGTTTTAATAAAAGGAATGAGGAATCAGGGGGAAATATAGGGAGAAGAATATTAGAGCAAAGCGTGTGGTACAGGATGCCAGGAAGGATTGTATGCAAAAATGGACAGAGATGTTGGAAATGGATGTGAAGGGAAGTATGAAGGTGCTATTTAGCCAGGTAATAAATAGGAAGAGAGATAAAAGACAAATGTTAGAATGATGTATGAATAAGGAAGAAATATTTAAACAGGAAAAGAAGAAAAAGAACTATGGATGATATATTTTGAGAAGATGTTAAGCCGGAGGAGGAAAGGGATGAGAGTGAAGCAGAGGAGAATGAATAACTAGCAGAAGAGAAGAAAATGGGTCCCACATGGAAAGAGGCGAAGGATGCATTAAAGAATATAAAACAATAAAAAGCATCAGGTGTGGCTGAACTAACTGTGGAAATGAATAGCGCTGCAGGAGAAACAGAAATAAAATGCTTATACAGGTTGCTAAGAACGATATGGAAGAAGAATAAGTGACAAGAAGATAGGAATAGGGGAATTATAGAACAGATTTTTAAGAAAGGAGACAGGAAGGAAGGGGTGTTCGAATTATGAGAGAATAACGCTGATGTGCCAAGGTACAAAATATATGAGCATAAATAGGAAAAGAGAATAATAAAGAAAATGAAAGGAAGGTGGATAGAGGAACAGCATGGATTTAGGGAACAGAGGTCTACAATAGACTTAATCTTCGCTATACTACAGCTGACGGAATGAAAATTTGAATTTCGGAAGAACTTTGTAAGGGTAGATGGATGTTGAGAAGGCATATGATAATGTGGATAGAAATAAAGTCTGGAACGCGATGTAAAAAACTGAAGTGGAAAGATGAGTTGTAATGAGAGTAAAGAGTATGTATGAGGATAACGTGGGTTGTGTTAAGATGGAGAAGGGGTGAACAGAGTGGTTCCAAATAAAAAATGGAGTGAAACAGGAGAGCGCTTTCTCACCACTACTATTTGTAATGGAAATGGTCAATAATAATGTGGCAAGGAAAATCGTGGAAGAAAGAAGGAAAGCCATGATGTTAGCTGATGAATTAATAGTACGGGGGAAGAAGAAAGTACAGGAACAGCTACAGGAATGGAATGAGGAATTTAAGGTCTGTGGAGTGAAATTTAGCACGGTGAAGTGTGAAGTTATTATAATTACAAGGAAGAGTATAAGGCCTAATAAAGCTATACATTTGGATGGAGTAGAGCCGAGCAAGGTACAGAATGTAAAATATCTTAGAAGCGTGATTGAGGATAAGGGTGGGAGTAGAGAGGATCTAATAAGATACTAGGAGGGTATTATGAGGTACCAGTTGTCACGAGGGGAAACAAGATTAGGAATTAACAATTAAGTTATCTGGGAAAGAGTGGGAGTACATGAGATAGAAGAAGCAGGGCTGATATGTAAAAAGAGAAAATGCCAAAAAGAATTATGGAAATGAAATATGCATGAAAGAGACCGTAAGTGAGAAGAAAGGGAATTATTAGAGGATAAAGAATAGAAAAAGATGAAGGCAATTCACTAAACTGAAATGGCACATGCTAAAAACAGTTCTTTTAGCACCGCGTCTTACTACCCGTTCGAGTTATATGCACTGGAAACAATTGCTGCTGCTGATGATGATATTGTATATTGATTTAATTGGTAGCCTTTAGCTTATTAAGAGTTGTTAAGAACTTTTTAAAACGTATGATTTTAAGTAACTATAAATCACTCATACTTTATATTGTAACTTCAACTAGGAAGAATTTTAATCATAATTAATCAAAAATGAGGGAATAAGTCTTCAGTAATTTTGATAGTTGCATGGCAATTATTTTTAATTAGTAGTCCATAATTTCATATATAGCCAAATTAGGATACAACCTAGAAAATAGCTTAATACCAAAATCATAATAACATTTGAATATAGTCAATAAATATTCTAACTAGGTAAATGAATTAACGTGTATAAAATAATAATTTATCCAGCCATTACCAGAAATGGAATAAGATCTTTACTTATTACTGTTATTAAAATACCTTTATAAAAAATTATAAGGAATAACACAGATTCATGTAATGGAGTATATGGTACCCAGTGAATGTAATTAAATAAGATTAAACCCGCTTCTGTGGTCTAATGATCTAAGCCAAGGGTTGGCAACCTACGATACGCGTGCCAAGAGTGGCACGTGGAACAATTTGAATAAAAATAAAATGAAACCATTATTTTTAATTAAAACCATTGATGGGATTAATAATTTTAATAAAATTTCAAAATTAGGTCTTCAAACATAAATTTTGCAAAACACACTTATAATTTTTGTATTTATTCTGATTAAACTGATTAGTATTAAAATATTAAATATTCAAGAAACATTTGCTATTTAATGTATTTGGTTTAGAAACATGTTGCTACATTTACATTTGACAAGATCAACGTAAATTTGTTTTAATAGTAGTACTAGTTAACTTATAAAAAAAATATAAACGATTTGGGTGGGCTAAGGCTGGTTATCACGCTGAGCGGCTTTGCAATATTACTTCGGTACAACACTACTAAAAGGTTGCCGACCCCTGATCTAAGCAATGGTGGCAGAGCAATATTTGTGTGAAGGAGAGTAAGCGAAAAAATAATTTTTGTAGGGACTTGCCATTTAACATCCCCAACCCCCCTCCACCCCCCACCTCAATCCTCCACCCCAATTTTTAAAAATTAGATTATTTTTAAATATATTTGGAGTAGTCTTCCCTAGAAATTCTTTGAGATTGGAATGATTCTAAAGTTGTACTCCTTTCACAACTTTTTTTAAAATTACATGCTTTAAGAAACTATTTGGAGTGATCCTCACATGAAACTTATTCAAAATTGCATGCATCTGGAAGTTATTTGGAGGTATCCTCCCCTATACACTTTTAAAATTTGATTGGCCCTAGAAGCTACTTAGAGTGCTCTTCACCTGATTTGTTCTAACAGATAGACACCTCAAGATGCTGTTGGTAGTGGTCTTTTCCAGCAATTTTTTGAAAATTGAATGCATCTAGTGGTCATTTGGAATTTGATTTAAGGCCATCTATCAGATTAAGCTTCGATAATAACAGAGGATTTATAATATATCTCTGGAGGGGGGGAGGGGAATTTTTCCAGAGGTAGTTCCCCCCTCCTCCCGGTTCTGCCACCTCTGGGTCTAAGGCGTCACTCTCTCAATAGACCAAACTTCCGATTGCAGGGTTCGAATGCCGTTCAGGTGTACTAAGGGTGGTTTATCCTAAATCGCTGTCCTCTCTCCTTCCATACAAATGTAAGTAAACATCCTCTAAATTCAACCTTTCTCATCCGTAACAAATTAGCGTAATTAGTACATGTGCGTATAGCCCAAACGGTGATAAAAAAAAAGACGAAACTTTTCTTTTTATAAATACAAAGTTTCTCAAAAATTTTATTTTTGCTAACTTCTTAATATACACACAGACATGATGTCACCATTATATTCTAATACAAAATACATGGGTATATATCCATACTCTTAGAATATATTTAATAGAGGATAAGTTTAGAAAAACCAGCAGAGATAAATATCAGAATGCATTTGCGTGGTGGGAGAGTGGAAAATAATTTAGGAAATATCACCCTACAGGGATTTGAGCCTTGATCACCTCGTATTCAGCAATCCCATTCAACTCAAATGTGACGTGATAGATCATGCAGTCACCAACGCGGGTGAGCAGTAATCTTCCCCAATTATTGTTAGTAAACCAGTTTCACCCATATAAACTATTTACATGGAGAAGTTTTGCACTCACCATCCTCACTGAAAAGTCCGGAACCAAAAGCAGATATAAGAAAACTGGCTTTTAATTTGATTGTTTGATCATCATCTTCCAACCATTCATTATTTTCATTCTGTTCAGTACGGCAAAATTCTACAGCCGTGATTTTATTGTCCTTTGTGATCACTTTCTTGGGTGACATGAATGGAATGAATTCACACTTTTCTTCTCGTGCAAGATCCACCTGAACAATATTTTATGATACATATTATTACCGTAAGAATCTATTATGTAAAACCATACATAAAGATAGATAGTATATTCTTTATGTGTAGACAGTGTAAATAATTTATTTAAATTATTACAATATATATTTTTTAAATCCATTTTTAAACGATGATCTTAAGGAATCATTAGCTACTTAGGTTTCTGAATCCCTTGAAATTTACTTCTTCAGGTACCGCCCTGATGTTTCTGAATCCTTTTCGGAACACCACAAACACTTTCTTGGCTCCGCATCTGAGAGCAGATGTTGCACAGTCAAAAGCCGTGTCCCCAGCTCCGAGGACGATAACGTTTCCATGAAGTACAGGTAGTTGACTCTTGCATTTGCACATGCCTGCAACACATCATAGAGACTATCATTGATTACTCGATAACATTTTATTTTTCAATTGATTTTGGAGGATATGTTTAAATTGGGTAAGTATTATTATTATTATTATTATTATTATTATTATTATTATTATTATTATTATTATTAATAATAATAATATGTCCTATTATTATTATTATTATTATTATTATTATTAATAATAATAATAATAATAATAATAATAATAATAGGACATATAAAATTAAAATGATTTGGACAAGAATTAGCAACTATTAAATTTTCACTACACTTGTCAAACTCTGGTAGATATGCATGTTCGAATTTAAATTTTATTTTGTTTATTTTAATCACAATTTTTAAATTTCTACCAGCTGATTGATCGAACTGTTTGATCTGAATTCGGATTAATATGATTTGTTATTCCTGCATAAATGCATACAAATATAATATATTTATACTATAAATTATATATTTTCTAGATAACGGCAGGCATATAGGCCTACACTTTATGTGTAATAAACTATAATATTTAAAAAAATAGCTAGCTATTTTCAGTTTTAAACATTATAGCCCTCTTCAGTGGCCGAATAGTCTGAGAACGTCACTCTCTTGTTAAACTGGCATGTTGAAGACGGGTAAATCTTTGTTTGAATTCCAGTTGGGTCTACTCAGGGTGATTTTCCCCAAATGGTTTACCACCCTTCTTCCAAGTGAATGCAGGTAGAATACCTATAAAAATGGTTCCATCCTCATTGCTACCCCATTAGAGTTATTGTCATATGAGTACAACATGAACCGGTAGTAAGACGCGGTGATAAGAAAACAAAGAACAATAGAATTAATAAAATATGTCACGACTTGTTAATGAATCGATTTTATCACTCAGAGTCATATACAGGATTGGGCCTAAACCATTATACAATTAGTAACCTGAAAATTAACACTTTAAATTTAAAAGTAAATATCCACTAGCTAAATAAAAGCGAACTACATACTACACTTTTTCACTTTTTGAGGATAATGTAACTCAGGTGAGCTCCACTGGACGTCAGGCAAACCTCAGCACGTTGTCCATCATTTTCCTCAGCATAGATCGTCAAATTGTTCCCGACCCACCCTGTACTTCTTATCATTCTACTGTAGGAATATCATGTGAAAATTGGATGTCATGAGTAAACTCTAAGTGGCCTATGTGTAAATTGTTAAATTTGCAGATAAGATTACATTGAAAATATAGCACAGTATACAGTTTTATTATTCGAATATAGATTCAATGATTCATATTACCTGCTTTGCTGGCTTTTGAAACAGCTGGAAGAAATGATTTTGACGTGTAGAATCCCATTTTTTCATTTAGTCCTTTAAACTCGGAATTGATTTTTGCTTCTGGGAGTCCGATGCCTACAAAAATTGCGTGATAGCCATCAACTTTTAAACCCTGAAAACACATTTATTTTAAATTCTTAACTAAATTGAAATTTTATTTTTTATTTTTAATAAGAACATTTTTGAAAGCAATAAAGGGAACAGAATTCTTACTTTAATTAAAAGAATAAAAATATATAAAAAATAAACCCACATTAAGAAATAAATATTTGATATAGATGGAAGTGGGGATAGTCCTATTTTCAAAGGAAGGGCCTTTTAGGATATACACTAACTACGCTAGTGAGCTAGTGATGAGGAACATCTTGCAATTACGTGGAGGGAGAGTGGGTATCCATTTAGGAATAAAACACTCTCAGTAAAACATACCGGGATTCTAACCTCAATCTTCCTGTCATTGGCAGTCTAGTCTATTACGAGAGTAGCGCCTTAGACTATGTGGCCAACAAAGAGGGTGTTATTAGTGCCATTTCATAGGTATTGATAATGCATATCAAAAGCTACAGATTCAGAACACATCACTTGACGTACGAATACGTGAAATTAACTCTTGTAACACCCACTTTGGTGGCTGCGTGGTCTAACGCAATAATCTCGTGTTGGACTAGACTGCCGAAGACGGGGATATTGGTGTTCGATCCTAGTTGGGTGGACTGAGGGTGGTTTGTCTTAATGGTTTTCCATTCTCTTTCTACACAAATGTAGATGCAATTCCCTCTCAATTAAACCTTCCCAATCCCTAAACCATTATTGTAATTAGTACACAGGTTAGAACATATGTGTATAATCCGAACGGGTAGTAATAGCGTGGTGCTAAAAAACACAAAAACACTCTAGTTACTTTTCTAGTTGTTAGCTAGCTGTCTTCCTGCAAAAAATTGGATTGTAAATGCCTGTGTACCAAGTACATCTCTCTAGTTTTGGGCCCTCCTTATTTTCTCGAGATTAAAATCCTATAATCCTATAATCACGACTTTGAATTAGTTGAGCGTCACGCTAGGTATAATCCCGCTGGATATTGAGGTAAGACGGATAGGTGCATTGTACTGGCTGAAGAATCGTGACTTCCGCTGAGTAGAATAATTCACCAGGGTCGAAATGACGACGTTGGAGGAGATAAGAAGAAGCCTGCAGGACGAGTGGCAAAATAGCTGGGTAAGCAGCAAATAAGGTAGGCGAATCTACGACAGGTTTCCAAGCATACATGAACGTCTGAGTCTCAAACACCTGCAACCTACTCAGGGGATGAGCCGTACAAAGTACTTCTCAAGGACATAAGACTAACTGAGACACGGAACTGCGACTGCGCAGAGGAGGCAACAGCTGAGCATGTTGTCCGGGAATATAGAATCACGAAACACCTGAGGAACGAGCAGAAACCCATGCTAAATGCAATCTGGTGCTAGTACGGACACACCCCTTCTCTAAATCAGTGGAAGACTACCACGCCGGATCTGCCCCAAGGTTGGAGGGGACCTACTCGGTTCTCACAAGAATAGGCAAAATCTATTGGGTCACCTATCTGAACGGTAAAATTCGGAGAATACATAGGAGACAACTATGCCCCTCCCCACTAAGGAAACTGAAAGGAAGACGACCTCCTCCAGATGATGAGTATCCAAGGGAACTTCCCACACTTAGGGGCCAAATGACACTTTCGGACCCAGAGGCAAGTCCCAGGAACTTGACACCAGTGAACAACCTATGGAACCTACGGTTATGTCCTCAATATTCCCCTGTACCAGGATCCAGAGTGCGGCAAAGTGAATTTGGTACATGGTAGAGGGTAACATGACACTTCGAGGGAATATATGCGCAATAACCTAGTTCAACACTAGTACAGCAGATCGCCTTGAGGTAGCCTCCTCAGAGCATCGTGCACAAACATTGGGTAAATAGTCACCGATAATGCAAATAGGAACCATGAACTCACTCAAAGAGAAGAGATGTGATATAAATAGGAAGCTGTGTTAAAGTACCAAATGCCAACCTAGATTTAAGATTTAGTATCTAAGCACTTATTTAAACATTTTTAGGATTTAAGTAAGTACCAATGTAGAGCGTGAATCGACGGCTTGCAAGAGCTTCAATGAGTTTGGGGGGAGGGATTGTTATGCCCAGTAATAACAGGTATTTAACTGGTTCCTGCGAGGACCTCTAATAATTGTGTGTGACACGCTCTTGCATGCACTACCATTATCAGACCAACGCTGACTTGAGTTCACATGGAAAGAGAAGGTGAATACGCACCCAACTCTCTCCGTCAGTGAGGGTGTACGCGTACCACCTAGCATCCCTTCCCACCAGACAGACGTAGGAGTAGGTCGCGTCTGGGAGGGGTTTATAAACAGGTGGCTCACATTGCTATCGGTCAGTGCGGTTGCAGCGCTGACTGCTTGTTCACTACTATTAAAAGGTCACAGATGTAACAACTCTTTATCTCTATATGTCTATTCTCACCCTCCACCTAACCACGACTTGTTTGCTGAGTTCCTTCCACCCATCCACCTCACCACGACTTGTTTGCTGAGTTCCTTCCACCCATCCACCTCACCATGACTTGTTTGATGAACCGCACTAGGCTGGTTTGGTTAAAATAAACGGTTTTTGGAATTTTAAAGAGGTGAGAGAAAGTATTTAAACCAGTGAATAAATATGCTTACAACAATGTTATAAAAATAATCATTTGGGCAATAATCCTTACCCCTTTATCGAATTAATAAGATCCACACACCTTGCAGTAAAGCGTATTCACAATATATAATATAGAAAATATGCATACCAGATTATCAATTTCTTGAATACTACCTGGATTGTAAGGTCATTTTTAGACAATGCACGGCCTTTAACAATTTTAACTCCCAAATCTTTTACAAGCTCCACTTCAAAGTCAACAACCTCATATGGAAGGCGATATTGAGGAATTTCTGATGAGCTGGAAAACAAAATAAGAAATTAATCGAATTCAATTGGCAGTCAGTGTTTCCCCAGATATAAAATACAATTTTAAACAAGTTGGTGTTTTTCTGGGTACTTGTTAGTTGTTATTTTACAACCTTGTTTTTTTTTCTCCTAAACTGTTGAGAAATTGGTGATTCTTTGTTTTATTCCCGTGCTTTTCTGAACTATGTTCTTTGAACAAATACACATACTTAACAAAACTTGACACATACAATTCAAAACAGTAAATATTAGGTTTAGAGGTCTTATTTTAATATTTGTGAATATATACGCTTATAATTAAGAGGGGATGAGTCCTATTATTACCGCTACACCATAAAAGCAAACAGTTTAGGTAAACGTATAATCATGTCCCGTCATTACGTACAGTACATAAAGTTAGTGTACCAATTTAGCAAATCAAAAATTCAATCGAAATTGGTACACATTAAATCATATTTTTTAAAGCCTTTGTTTTATAAATCTTGCATTTATGAGAGATAAACATGGTGAAATGGGACAAACTATAGAATAATCTCAATATATATGTTAATAGCACATAAATTAATCCAAGACATATAATTACACTCGTCAAGAGTACAACACTATGTAAAACGAAAGTGACAAACAAACCATTCATTTAAGTGGTGAAATTATCGTTACCTTCACCAAACTCCCCCTTCCCATGCTTTTGAGTGGTTTCATGTTAGGACAGTTGAAAGAATAATAGCGAGGTGAATCAATTCAACACAAACCTTTAGGATCTTAAATGTTTGTTTATAAACCAAAAATAAATATTAAAGTTCATAAAGTAAGTCAAAGGGTCTAGGGAAGAATATAAAGGATATAAATGTTCAAACACCCTTTGACATTTGCTTTATTTAAGATTTTTTTACGACAAAAATAAATAAAAAGTAATAATTTTATTCACACTTGAATATTATTTTTAATATCTCTCGTTTATATCAATAAAGACCAAGGCCAAAGTTGGGTGGTTGGGTTTGGGGTGCTTACTCCCATTCACCCTCCACAACAAGAATTTTTGAATAAAATAATACTTATTTGCGTTTTAACAATATAAATTCAAATTTTACAATAGTGTGTGCATAACGTGTTAGTAAAATCGTAAAGAATTTCAAATTAATGGTTTGGCCATTCTAATTGATTTAAATATTTCTAGTAAATATTTTAGGAGGGGCTATTAGCACATACTTTTTATTCTTACTATATCAATAAAATAGCTTATAAGTTTTTTTTACAAATTATCACATTAATAATAATGTTAAAAAATAAATAAAATATTAAACTAGACCTTACCAACCTATATCCATAATAACTTTTAATTTTCTGATCTACTTTAAAGCAAATAATTCTAACCATACGTAAAAAGAACTAAAACATTTTAATATAACTCAGTTTAGGGCCTGAAGAGCATTCATTACCTCATGTGACACTTATTTAACTTGTATTAAATTTAGCTAATAAAATGTAATAAAAATATCCAAACTTATTTTATCTATATTTAATCGAGCCTACCCTACTTACTTAATGTATGGCATTAGGAACTCAAAAGTTAATTACCACACTTATAAAAGTACGCCAGCTATCTCTATCTTGAGCTAGTTCTATCCAGTCCACCTCATTACACCATATATATATATATATATATTGAGCTAGTTCTATATTATCACCATCATTACTCCCACCTCTTTCAGGTCCAAATAATGCTTTCCTTCCATCTTCTTCTAGGTATTCCCACTGGTCTCTTACCATTCCTAGTCAGTTCCATGAACAAAGTTCTATAATTTCCTATTCGCACTGCCTGGTCTGACTACCATAATCTGCTAGATTTGACTATCTTAAGCAATGTCTGGTGATTAGTACAGGGTATGAAACACATCATTATATAACCTCCCCCAGACCCCAGTAGCCTCAGCCCTTTTTGGACCAAATATCTTCCTAAGCACCTTCTTTTCAAACCCTCTAAATATGTTTTCGTCATTCAAGGTAAGATATCACGTTTCACAATCATAGAGAACCGGTAAAATGATTGCAACTGTATTCTTTTCCTAATTTCCGATTTAATGCTAGTTAAATTGAAATTAAAAGTGCATTCCTGAAAACCTTCAATAACCCGATGATGTAAATAATTACTTTCTGTCCGTATGTAGCGTTAGTAGTCATAAAAACCAAAATATGAATAAACGTATCAGTGGTGGTGACAAAAATGACAATAGTAAAAATTGTAACAATGATATAAGTTCTCTTTTCTCACTCTACCCAGCTACCTCAAACGAAATATACAAAATAGTTAATTCCATTAAGACTTCAGCCATTGGATTAGACAATATTAACTTACAAATGATAAAGTTATGCTTGCCATATTTCCTACCTGCGATAACTAACATAGTACATTTTTCTGTAAGCACCTTGACATATCTACACTTATGGAAAATAACCTAGGTAATTCCTTGCCCCAAAATAAACAATCCATCATCTTATGCCCACCTTAGACCTATTTGTATCCTCCCTGCAATGTCAAAAATTATCAAAAAAGCAATAATCTACATTAGCAGATGACCGAATACTTAGAAAAAAGCAATTTATTATTCACAAAGCAATCTGGTTTTAGAAAAAATCATAGCATTACTACAGCTATTCAGATTGTAACAAACGACCTTTACAAAGCCTTGGACATTTCAAAACTAAATATTCTATTTTTTTAGACTTTTCAAAGGCACTTGATACCGTAAATCATGATATTATTTTGTCCAAGCTACGACGACAGTACATGTTATCGGATAGTATTAATACCATGGCTCCGCAATTATTTACTTGAATGGCAGCGAAAGGTAGTACTAAATAGTAATAGTGGACCTGTCTCTTTATCCCTGAACCCAGAAACTGCTGGAGTCCCACAGAACAGTATACTAGGTCCTCTTATACAGGGTGGCCCACGGAAATGTAGCCCGCCTCCTATATCCAGCAGGTGCCTCACTCTGAATTGGAGGAGGTCAATCCCCTTCCACCCATATTGTGACATGAAGAATGAGCAAGTGAACTGCTTGTCTAAAGCACAAAAGGGGGTGGAAGGGGATTGACCTCCTCCAATTCAGAGTGAGGCGCTTGCTGGATATAGGAGGCTACTTTTCCGTGGGCCACCCTGTATTTTCACTATACCTAACTCCAATGCCTAAATGGTTTTAAATCTCTCTCTTCTCATCAGTATGTGGATGACACTCAACTTTAAGTTTCATTTGCACCAGAAGATATTTATGAAGTAGTGAAAGATATAAATGATTAACTAAGCACTTTGTCAGATTGGTGCAGTGTGGCCTAAACTGGCTGAAGCTTTGTGTTAGCAAATGGTGATAGCCTGATTAAAATAATGCGTGTCGACCCAAAAATACAGATTGATAGTGTGTCGTTATCCAGGGTAAAGCACTATGACAATTTAGGAGAAGTGATTGATGAAAATCTATCCTGGGGAAAACATGTAATATCTTGTGTATACATATTGTATTATTGTTTAAAGTATCTCTATAAATTCAATCACATTCTACTAAATGTCATAAAATCAACCATATGTGAATTATTGTTCCTGTCAAACCTTGACTACTCGGAACTTTTCCTTGGCATGGATGCAAAACTAAAACAGAAAATCCAAAAAAATCCCAAACTCCTGTCTAATATTTATTTTTAACCTTAAAAAATATGATTATTACCTTTAAATTACCTTTAAATTACCTAAAAAAATTAAAGTGGTTTAATATGGATCAGACATCTTTTGAGTTTTAGTTCACGGCTTTATAAAATTATAGAATCGAAATGACAGTCTTATCTCTACTTTGAAGTGACCATAATATATTCCATACACAAATATAAAACACGAAATAAGGCTTATTTACAAGTACCCAAACATTAAACTAAAAACTTAGAAACATCATTTACCTTTCAAGCGACTAGGGTTTGGAATGCTATACCATTAGAATTTAAAGATTTAAATTCTGTTAATATTTTCAGAAAAAGGTGGAAGAATCGTTTGCTGGGCAGCCAACATTTTTAAAATTGAGCATCCAAAGTTTTTACAAAACTGTAACAAAACTAGTAATCTATTAGAAATAAGTTTTAACATTAAGTCTCAATTTTGATACTACTTAACATTATTGTATATGTTGCTGAACTTTTCAGCAACTGTCAAGGGACTTGTGGTTGGTATTTTTTCCCAAATTTTTAAATCATGACACTTATTTATTTAAGGTTAATAAAACCAACATTGGGGATGTACAACATTAAAAAAAATAGTCACTTTAATTTGTGTTAAAGAGATAAAATTTAAACTAAAAGAGTATTATTAATTGATTTTGCACTTTACGAACCGCATGTCTATAATGTTAAGCCAACCATAAAACTTTGCGTTTGATAAATTTCATCACTATATAATTTTGATTTTGTGTAATTAAATTATACACGTTTTTAAAGAATATCGTAATCAGCCTGACGTAAGAAAAAATAGTTTATAGTGAATTGAAATAAAGGCCTTTCAACTGTGGGGTATAGTATGCCTGCCAGTCCAACTAACCTGAGACCCCCGATGAAATTTTCCTTCTCGAAAATGGTGATGTCCAAATAGCCAAGTCTGGCAAGAAACGTAGCACATGAGAGTGATGCAGGACCGCAACCAATCAGAGCCAGCTTAAAGGGGTATTCAATGGGCTTTATGTGTGGTGGTCTTATCTGAGGTATACGCATCTTCTTGAACACCTTGAAAATAGAAACATAACTAAATTAAATTTGGATTAGTGTTTGGCCCATACGCTAAAATTAAATGCAAATATGTTGCTCTGACGAAATAACAAATGAACTTTATATACTTTTTTAGCATCGAGTCTTACTACATGTTCGGTTGTAAGCCAAATACTAATTACATTAATGTGTTAGGTTTTGGAAAGGTTTAATTCATATGAAATGCACCCATGTTTATTTGCATGGAGGTAAAGTGGAAAACCATTAAGGAAAAACTACCCTCAGTGTACCCGATCGGGATCGAACTCCGATCTCCCCGTCTTCGGTAGTCCAGTATATTGCAAGAGTAGCGCTTTAGACCATGCGGTCACCTAAACGGGTATTTATACTATTAAAAGTTTTAGTTCTCACAATTACTAGATTGTAACTATTAGACATATTTAAATAAAGTACTGATGTTTAAAAACACACGTTTCCCTAAAAAGATGAGTGAATTCATTGTAGTGTTAGGTTACGATACCAAATTAAATGGTCAGACATTAGTTGTATCTTTAATTTAACAACAAAGAACTATTCATTCGATATAGTGATACACTCTCCACACAATTGTCAGGAGGGTATTCGCAGCACATCTACAATAAACATTAAACAACTCAATCCAAAAGTAAGTGTTCTTGTCCAAAACTATCTCTTAATTTAATATTATCAATTCTCAACATTAATTATACTGTCAGGATTTTCTCTAATAATAGTTTTTAATTATTACTAAATTAATAATTTCCTTAAATTTCAATCAGAGTCTATATTTCTGATGAAGGCAATTATTTGCCAAAACGCGTAGAAAATAAGATGATTCAAGACTGTCAAGTCAACGTATACTAGACAAAGGATCAAGGGATTGTTTCTTCAGGTTAAGACTTTGAAACTTCTTCAAATAATTTACAAACTTTTAACTAATTGTAAACATCAGCAAATCAAATTATACATCACTATGTTCCATTGATTAACTGTATAACATAATTGAAAATAATTGAAAATAGCAAATCCTTTAAAGTGTTAATAATTTTATAACATTTTGAATTTTTACAAGCTTTACTATTAAATTCAACGACATATCTCTGGCTAATTATGTTGACCTTCTATTTCGTATTAATGAACTTTGTTACGTGACCTGAATCAGATCAGAAAATAGTAAATCTTTTTAATGTGTTAAGAATTTGTATGACTTTGAAATTTTACAAGCTTTAATTGTGAATTCAATAGTATATTTCTTTTTAAGAATTTTATGTAATTTTGAATTTTATAAAATTTATTTGTTAATTCAATTACACATCTTTCGGTTTATTATCTTCACCTTCTATTCTTATTAGTCCAACATACTACAATAATTAGGGAATCACACCCAAAAAGACCTTTTTAAACATAACCTTATTCTCATTTATAACTTAAAGGATTTTTTATAAGTGAATAACAATTTCACGAAACATTCTATTCATTTTTACAAGCCTCACTTGTATTAATTAATAAAATATTCTCCTTTTAAATAACCTTTATTGATATTCTATTTTAAGTTGTTCAAGTACGTGATTGAAATCATTAATGTAATCACATTAAATTGCTCTTCAACTGGATTATAGCATTTTTGTTCAAGTTTTCAATTGTCATAATCTTTTTATCAAAACCCCATTGTATTATATCAATTGTATAACTATGTTTACAATTAGCTTCTGTTTTTAAAACGCTCATATCAATTTGTTCAAGACATCTTAATTTCTATTATTCTGAATTTTCAAATTATTATATCTGAGTTTGATTTCTATTTTCATTTCATCAAATGTATCGATATTAACTTGAACCAATATATTTAAGAAAGAAATATCAAATGCATATATCTTACATTAAATATAGCTCCTTACTCTCAACTTTAGTGTTTTCTAAAATGAGATATAAGAAGGTGCTAGCTTGTAGTTTTTCTAAGACAACAGAGGGAATTAATCCATGGTTTGAAATTGAAATTATTAAAACCCTCAATAATATCTCACTTTTGAAATTTTCATGCTAAATATAAAGCAAAACAATCTTAGCACGCGTATTTCCATTAAGGTGGGGATGTATCGAACGCGAGGAAAGGCCAGTGTTTATGTATTTTTTAAATCAACACATTTTGGCCAAACTAAATCATTGCTCTAGTACAAAAATAGAGTTTAATTTTCTTCACATGGTGATATCAACAGTTGTTGAATATCTGTCATGAGCATAGCGGAATTAGATGACAAACTTTTTAAATGAAAAGAAAGAGTTGTCTTTGAATTCCAGGACACCTTTGACAAATATTCAACAACTGTTGATGACACCATGTGAAGAAAATTGAACTCTATGTTTGTACTGAAGCAATGTCGTGTTTAATTTGGCCAATAAAATGTTTTGCTATACAAACTAAAAACACACTGGCCTTTTCTCGCGTCCCCTACATCCCCACCTTAATCAGTACATTTCAAGGATATTAGGTTTTTTTTTTACTTAGTATGTAATTTATAGATTGAAAACATGTGTATGTATACAAATTATACACGTTATGAACAACATGGCTAGAGCACATACACGCTTCGGTGGTTGCATGCTCTAAAGCGTCACTCTTGTGTTAGACTAGACTACCGATGACGGGAAGATTGAGGTTCGAATCTCGGCCGGGTATACTGAGGGTGGTTTTTCCATAATTGTTTTCCTGTTGCTTGTTCCTCCTTTATATTAATTTGCTTACAGCACGCTTCTGCTCCATACTATTATATTTACTGCTCATTACTGTGCCATACTATCATGTATACTGAACATTACTGTGCCATACTATCATGTATACTGCTCATTTTTGTGCCATACTATCATGTATACTACTCATTACTGTGTCATACTATCATGTATACTACTCATTACTGTTCCATATTATCATGTATACTGCTTATTACTGTGGCATACTATCATGTATAATGTTCATTACTGTGCCATACTATCATATATACTAATCATTACTGTGTCATGCTATCATGTATACTAATAATTACTGTGTTATGCTATCATGTATACTTATCATTACTGTGTCATGCTATCATGTATACGGATCATACTTGCTACACATCATTCAAACTACTGGTATTTCTTGTCAAATGATGTTGAATCTATTTAATTACTGCTCCCCTTACTGTCTATTACATTTACTGCTCTTTTCTTCTTATTGCTGCAATGTGTTGTTTAATACTTTTCATTCCTATTAATTCATCTTCATTTCAAATTACTTATCGCTACATTTAAAGTCAGACATATATATAGTTTGTTTCTTCTAGTGGTTCCTGCTCTGTATTACCCAATACTGTCACCAGTAATGTTCGTTATTATTCTATACTTCCTGTTTATTACTTTCTCGCTATCTTACAGGTAGATAAATTATTGTGATTGTCCAAAAAATCTAACTCAAGATTTTGATGAATGTCGACGTTTCATGACGTTTCTTTGAGGGGAGTGGGGCATGCTCTTCTGTCATTTTTATCACCACTCAGAAATAATGGTCGGGGATGGTAACAAGAGAGTTATTTTATTCAGATAGCAAATCACATACAACTAACTCAATGAGAGAGTGAGACAACATAAAGAGTTAGGCATCGAAAATAGATGTATATTAGAGGCAAACATTCATTTAATTGGCGTGAACTGGGTTGATGAACCTTAGAAATTAGCCAGAGCCCAAACGGCATTATACACTGTGAGACAAGTGGTCAAAGGTAATTTCTGACGTGAGACAATACTCTCGCCCATAAATGCTTACTCAAAACACATTAAATAATCTATACTAAATAAACCTTCATAATAATCTCAATTAGTCCTGTCATAATAACAAATTAACTATCAAATGAAAGATCCAGGTAAAAATGATCAATCAGGAATGCGATCCAGCAAATACACATAAGAGTTAAGTTACCCTTACTGACAGTTCCCAAAGGTCAAACAATAACAATATAGTCTCATATAGCGAATTTCCTCCCAACTGAATATTAGAATATTAGACGTATTAGAATCTATTCACAAATGCCACAATATTGAAAACTACGCCACCTAGTGGCTTGCAAAAAGAAAATAGTAAATAAAGTCAAGACTGCGGTATAACCTCGCCAACTTGCGGCCCCTTCTTTGACTAACAACTCATAAACTTTAAACATTTCCAACAATGATAAATAGTCTTTTAATAAATAACAAGAAGAATATAATTCCTAAAAATATTAAAATAAGAAGAACTGGCAAATGACGCTATCAGTTTAAATAATCGTCCCAAGTGGCGGTACCCAAAGGGTAAAAAAACCGTTACGGGGATAAGTAGAAGTTTAAACTAAGACACAGGATCGAAAGGTCCCCCATAGGTATTATAATAATAGGTGAACAAATTGTTTGAAATAACCACCCAAAGAATTTAAATATTATCACGGCTTTAAGAGCCCAAAATTTAATAAGTCCATATAGTGCAAATAATTAATAAGTTTTAGTTATTACAAGACCAGAACAATAATTTTGAATAGGATAGAACTTTTTAAGCCAAAAGGGAATTTTGAATAACCTAACGTTAAATCATCCTATAGCAACGTCGCTCACCTTGTAGCTAGTAAGGTAATAATGCCTACATCACAGATACACCTGTTGAATATTCCATTATTCGCTATTTTTACTTAAAAATACTGCTCGTTGTTAGGTACCGTTCACTGGTTATTTACTCCCCTATTTACCCTCACTCTACTCTACGTGCCTGCAGATTTATTGGAATTCGCTACCCCCTTTACCCTCTTCATTCTCCCCTAGTCAACCCTGTTATACGTGGTACTCAACAGACAGTGTGTGAATTGAAAACCAATCTCGGACACAACTCGGTGAACCTCTCTTGTTCTATTTTGTTTGAACTTCTCCAAAACTCCGTGTAAAAATTATTTATTGCGCGACTATGTATGTATAATATGTTAATAGTGTTCAATCTCTGTGTGTTTCCGTATTATAATATGTACTCATTAAATGCGAGTGTTTAGGGGAGCTCCTCTCGTAAATTAATATTACAAAGAATAACCTACTCGGAAACAAGACCATCTAACTCAGATTTTTCCGGATATCCAGCCAAAGACATCACTCAAAGGTAGGCTCCACCAAATACATTTTTATATATCAACGGTCATATCCCACCTCTGTTTTAGTGTGAGTAAAACTGGTCCTCCTGAACTACATTACATTTTAATTTAATTTTAATCTTAATAAGCAGATAGCTCATACAACACCATCATTATATACCATACAAATATCCCACGTGCTCTCGAGGCGCGGGAACAACATGAGGGAGAGAGAGGGGTGGGAGCAACCATGCGTCTAGAACATACTGTAATATGCTCTACGTCTCCAGACGTACGTGGAAGATAAGTTCTATGAGTTGGCCGATCATGGCCGATAGAGCGCAGTGAGCTCGCGCATATCACTCTTTTTTCTTTGGGCGCGGCTCGGCACTAACATCGGGAAATTAACCAATTTTAGACAGTGCCGCGATATGTTGTGGAGCTATAGTTTTGTTGAGACGGGCCAACTGAGGTCAGGATAGTGAGTGAACACAACCTCTTAATGTTTATATGTTGTAACAAGTTTACAATGAATCTCCCGAATCCAAAAAAGTTGTTTTTGAATTTCCGTCTGTCTGTACCTCGGACTAGAGCCTAAACTATTTTACCGATTGGGATAAGATTTTGGTATCCAGGGTTTTCATAGGGTTTCCCTGATGAATTTTTGGAATTGGATATCTAACCCTAAAATTAAAGGTAGTTTACTGAAGAGTGATAAGAGAAAAATTATATTTTTTCAAAATCGGCTCAAACTATTTTGATTAAATTTCATTTCTAAATATTTATAAATACTCCAAACAAAATGGATACTCTCAATAATTTGGCAAAATCAATTTAAGGGTTCCAGTCAAATGCGCAAATTCTTATTTTATATCATATCTCCGTAACTCTTCGAGACATGAAATTTCTTATCATTGCAAATATTTAGGACTGTTTTTAATACAAATCTTATATTTTAACATATTTTTTTTATAAAACCAATAACTTTCAAGCTATACGCAGATGTATTAAATTTTCGAAAACTAAAGGTAAGGTATTGTAACTGTAAAAAAATCTAACCTGAAATGTTGATGGATGTCGACGTCTCATGACCTCCCGAACCCTAAAAAGTGGTTTTTGCAATGCCATATGTCTGTGTGTCTGTTTAACCCTAAAATTAAGAGTATTTTAATACAAAGCAAAAGGAGAAAAAATAGATTTTCTCAAAATCGGCCCTAACGATTTTGATTAAACTTCGTATCCAGGCGTTGATTAAGATTATAAATAAAATGAATATTTTCATTTTCCCATGAAAATGACTTTTAGCGTACTTTACAGAAGTTGAAATTTCCATATCTCCGCAAATATTTGGGATATTCAATAACTTATCGTTGCAAAATTGTATTACTTTTAAAGAAAAAAAAAACTTTTGTTTTAAATATATTTTTATAAAACCAATAATTTCTGAGAAATTGGCAAATCTATTTATAAAATTTTGTGAGCTTTATATGCACAGAGATACTACTTATGTTTTAACGCATTATTCTCTAATGCCATAGAGTAAGTAAAAATTAGTAAGTCTCTCAAAAAGTTTATGTTAGTTATCCTTTAACCTCTTAGGGGAAATGTTTGTACAACAATGATCTATCTCTATCACTTTAGACTCAATAGTCTATAGTTATAAATGAGGAATTTAATATCAATGCGATAATCATAAGATAAAATGTCGAAAATTTTAAACAGGAAGTTGACATTTTAATACGAAATGTTGAACCTTGGGGACCCTATGTCAATATTTTTAATTTCTCGCTACCTTAGAGGTAGAGGTATTGTGAGCGTCAAAAAAATCGAAATCAAGATTTTGATGAATGTCGATGTTTCATGATCCTTCGAATCCGAAAAAGTCGTTTTCAAAATGCTGTCTCTTTGTATGTCCATTTGTCTGTCAGTCTGTAACTCGGGCTAGCGCCTAAATTATTTTACCGATTGTGCTAAAACTTGGTATCTAGGGTTTTCATAGGGCTGTCCCGAGGGATTTTTGGAATTGTACATCTAACCCTAAAATTAAGGGTAATTTCCTTAAGAAAGAGCTTTACAATTGAAGGTTTAACCCGCAACCCGCATTTCACCCATTTACCCAAAGGTTATTCTTATTCTGATGATATCTCAACTTTCATGAATGATAGTAAAATATTTATTGTGTCAAATTTAAGGTGTCAATATGCCAAAAGATTATGCCGGACCCAAAATTTAATAAAACTATGGAAAATTGGATAACAAATTAGATAGAAATTAATAAATGTGTTTGAGCTTCAAACTATTAATTGAGAAGGAAATTTAATTTTTTAACTTGGCATTAATAATCATAAATAGCTTACATTTGCAACAGTATGATTATAATTGGGTGTTTATTTATGAAACCCTGAATAAACAAAAAAAATTCCATGAATTTTTTATTTAATATTACACTGGAGATAGGTCACTTTACCTCCATCATATTCTTGTGAAACCCCCATTAAGTAAGCCTGATTGGATGTTAAAGGGTTGAAGGGGGAGGGATCTGTTATCTTTAAATGATCTTTTAAGACCTGAAAAATGTCTAACAAGCCATCACTGACACAAGGTTCCAGTGCTAGGGCTGTATTGGTTGGCACGGGTGTTTTTCAGTATTATTATAATTTGTTGCAATTTTTTGAGTGGTGAAAAAGGATAGGAGAAAGCATCCTTCTGATCACAAAAATAAAAGATTTTTGAAATTGTATCGAGAAGCTCAAAAGAGAATATCCATAGAAGTAGAGCAAACAATTTGTGTACAGCAAGAAACTTGTGACAGCAATCAATGTACAATCTTAATGAATACGAATTAGAAGGGGGAGGTGGGGTGTTACTTGAACAAGTCAAATTAGGAGTTGAAAATTGGCATATAGATTGGTAGTACTTTGGATATAGACCATGGTTAAAATCTGAAATACCAACTTTTCAACATGGTTTCCCAAAATGGGGGGGAGGGTGTATGTTACTTGAACAAGACAAATTAGGAGTTGAAAATTGGCATATAGGTAGTACTTTGGATATAGACCAAGGGTAAAATATAAAAGCTCAACTTTTCAACATGGTGCTCCAAAATGTGAGGGGGGAGAGGAGCGGAATGGAGTGTTACTTGAACCAATCAACATAGAATTGAGAACGAAAATTAAAATTGCATAGAAGAAGTACTTGGAATATCAACTTTTCAACGTGTTTCCAAAATATACAAAATATTTTCCTTGAATCCATTTAAGTTTTACTAGAACTCTCCCATCTCTCTATCTATTTGTTGTACCACACGACTTTAATAAGAATTGAGCACATGCCTCCTGATAGTAGGCAGGTACCTACTTAAATAAACGTATTATTATACCCGTTATACATAATCTTAAAAAAAAAGTATTGATTTATCACCAAAACTTTTATGTAAGAGACGTGCCAAGTTCTACACTACAAAAATTCTTATTCAGCCTCGAAAAGAAGTTAGATCTAAAAAGTGTCAAGTTCAACTTCCAATATATTTCAAAAGAACTTGTCACTTCTCGTCTATTTGCGCACTTAGATAGACTGGCATACCGGATTCTTTCATGTATGTTTACCCATATATCTTAATATATATTAAACTAAATAAATGAAATTGTTACAGAAACAATGTAAAAAAGAAGTGAAAAGTTATTTTGAAAGCCATTGCAAGTTGAACTTGGCACTCTATTAGATATCAAAGAAGTGAAATTTATTTTGAAAGCCATTGCAAGTTGAGCTTGGCACTCTATTAGATATCACTTCTTTCCGAAGCTGAAAGAGATTTTTTTTAGTGAAAACTTGGCGTGTTTTTTACATAAATGTTTTAGCGAGATTACTTATACAGCCACAATCCCATTATAATTATAAATTAAAACAATATTATGTAGAATTAATTCAATATTATGTATTGTTTCTTGAATTAAAAGGACATTCTTATAAATATATTAAAATAACTGTCAAATTTTAAGTAGCCCTATATATACCATTGTTTTAATTTTATGAAGAAGGATTGCATAATTTAACAGTACAGGATAGTGAATTTACATGTGTGTTTTAACCTAAAATATGCTCTACACACTACATTACAACAGTTCACGTGTGTATTACTCTAAAAAATATGCTTTACATGATATATGCATATGACTATAAATTATATATAGTTATACATATATATGTAATCATAAATGTATATGTATGTGTGTATATATATATATATATATATATGATGTTTACCGTGTACTATAAAGGTAAACAACTAAGGCAACAACCGTGGTGTGTTTTACGATTACATTTGTGTTAATTTGTTTGTCATAACCAAACTTGGCACGCTTACACGCTTATAGCCACTCTTTCGGATGGTTATGGTTCTTGATATTCATTCATACGATCATTTTCGATTAAAAAGTCCAGTGCAAAAAATAAGTAATTCTAATTAGGCATATTTATGTTATAAAATTAACAAAAGTTGTTTTTAAACTAAATTTAAGGATTTTGTTTCACTTCTTTGAGCTACCAATCAAACTACGGTACACATTCATAAAATATTTGGAAATATAGATAAACGTATTTGTCGCCAAAGAAAACAATTTTTGCTTTGGGAGCATGAACATTTTCAACCTTGAAATTATGTTTAATATTTGCGTTTTATGTGTCCCCAAAAACAATAAGGTGGGTTTTGTATTTTTGTCTGACCCCTTGCCTCTCTGTCCCTGGGGCTCAAGAGAAAACGATTTGATGGATTTCTTTCAAATTTTAATATTTATATATTATATTATGGTTATACCTTGAGGCGTTTTATAAATTTTGATTCAAGCCCTCGAATTAGGGTAGTTTACTGACAACTGATTTTTGAAAATTTAATTTAAAAAATCGTTATAGCTATTTTGTTTAAAATTGATATTTGGCAAGTTATTTACATGATAAATAAATTTGTGGGCCTATAATTGTTTCTTAGGGAAAAGGGTATATGTGTTTACTAGCTATGATTAGTAGACCTATAATAAATAATTCCTGGGAGACATATTTATTGGTCTACAAACAGTAGTTAGGTCAGGCCCCAAATTACGTTACTAAAATATGAAATTACAAAAATAATCTAAACGAAACTCAAACCACTCATTGCAATACTTTAAGTGGTTGTTACGTTAAGATTTTGTATGTTTGGCATAAATCTAGAGAGCTAAGTGTTTCCAAAGCATTTGGGGGAAGGGGGGAGGGAGCTCCACAAATTTACAATGCAAACTAAATTTTAATAAAGTACTAGTTTTAAGTATTAATTAACTTTATTATTATTATTAACTTAAAAATTAGTATTGTTAATAATAAAGAATATTTTGTAATATTTTCAAAGACATTTTTGCAAATTATATCATTTAATGGACTCTAAATTAAAAAAGTGAATGTGATTTAGCCCAGAATAATCTACGAATCAGGTGTCCTAACACAAAAAAAGTTATTTGTTTGAATCCATTTCTTGCGATCTATTTTAGCCATAGTTTCTGTGAAACCGGATCACAAAATACCAATTCCGAAAAAATGTATTGTCATATCTAAAGGAAATTCAGAATACTCATAGTTAGCCTTATAGCTTATAATCATAAATTGATTGATTTTTATTTGTGGCTCTTATTAAGTGAATAAATAATCTAGAATTTTTCAACATTTTCTTACATATTTAATGTGGCTGACACAAAACTTTGTTTCATAAACTTTTAGCTTTGCGCATCAATATAGACCTACATAATAGGTCCGTTATACAATTTTTCCAATCAAGTCGTATCAACCACTTGGGTTATCTGCATTTAATAACGCTTATTGAGTAGCTGGAGATAAATATGTAATTTAAATTAAATGTGCCCACATTTGCGTGGAGGATAAGTGGGAAACAATTTAGGAAACACACTCTTATTGCACCTATCTGGAATTCAAACCTTGACCTCACTGTAACCAGAAAACCAGAACCCGATATTTAGTTCACATGCCTATTGATCCGAATATAAATTATATACATTTAAAGTGACTCGACTAAACGGGCTGTTTTTGGTCCAATATGACCAACTATTTTAATCAAATGAAAGGTGTATCAGGCTATTTTTGGTATGTTTAGGTGTTCCTATAAAAAGCTAGTTTATAGGCCCAAACTATTTCTTTAAAAAAATTGTGTACAATGAATATTAAAATATAACCGTTAGATTTTATGGAAATTTTGAGTTCAAAAAGGTTAAAATCATGAGTGCAAATTTGGAAGACAAAACACACAAATACGGTTGTTCATTCAATTTTAGCAAGATTCTACTTTTGGTAAAGTATCAGACTGTAAGTAGACATGTCACAATGAACCTGTCATCACTTGAAATATCAAACAAAATGCAATATTTATAATTAATTATAAATAATAATCTAGTTAAATGGTGTGTTTAGAATTATTTCTACTTTCTAAACAAACGTGTGTTTGTGGTTAGTTATGGATAAGCAATTTAAATGTGTAGCAAAATTTATAAAATAAAAATGTATTATTCATGTTTGTTACATTAAATTCAATACTTTAGTGAATAATATTCTTTACTAGTTCCATAACCCCCCCTAAATTGTTTCTATTATTTTGATACCTACCTATTCTCATTAGTCATCACATTAGTTTCAGTATGGATTACATTTGGAGAAATTGAAACGAGTGAATATCAAAAATAAATATTACGCTTTTCTTTTACGGGAAATTAACAAGTAGATATAATTAATATCCTCAATAAAAAGGAAAGAAATTTCAGGTATTTCCGAGGAACTGATAAGCTGTAGTTCATTTCCAAAGTTGCACATCCTCACCCAACTCATTCTCTCTCTCTCTGTCTCTCTCTCTGTCTCTCTCTCTCTGTCTCTCTCTCTCTCTGTCTCTCTCTCTCTCTTCTCACAGTTGTTCACAGCCCTAGGGGGGGCTGAGACCTATCAAGGCAGAAACTACCTAACCACCATTTACAAGTTGCCTTTAAATTTTAAGTTAATTTCAAAGCTATTTGCAAGTAAACCTCATTCTTAAGAGCGGAAATCGAAAAAATCGATTTAATCAAAATTGGCTTTAACCATTTTAAATAAATTTCATTTATAAGCTTTGATCAATATTACAAACCAAATAGCTTCCCTCAATTTTTCGTCAAAATGACTTTAAGGGTTTTTGTCTGATGCGTAAATTCTAATTTTTAATCATATCACCGTAAGTCTTTAAGATATGAAACTACTTATCATTGCATACATGTAGATCTATTTATAATAAACATATATTACTTGAAATATATTTTTATACAACCAATATTTTTCAAACTCTATTCAAATATACATACATTTTTAACTTTTCCAACACTTAAGGCAAAGTATTACTACCCTCAATAAAATCTAACGTGAGATGTTGATGGATGTCGACGTTTCATGACCCCCGAACCCTAAAAAGAGTTATTGCAATGCTGTCTGTCTGTGTGTCTGTCAAACCCTAAAATTAAGAGCAGTTTACTAAAGGGTGAAAAGAGAAAAAATATATTTTCTCAAAATCGGTGGTAACGATTTTGATTAAAATTCGTATCTAGGCGTTGATTAAGATTATAAACAAAATTGCTATTTTCATTTCCCCATGAAAATGACTTTTAGGGTACTTGACAGTAGCGGAAATGTCCATATCTCTGCGACTATTTGAGATAGTAAATAACTTATCATGGTAAAATTGTAATACTATAAAAAATAAAAAACTTTTATTTGAAATATATTTTTATAAAACCAATATTTTCTGATATATTGGCTAATATATTATTACAATTTTGTGAATTTTAGTTGTACAGAAATACTACTTATGTTTTAACGCAATAATTCTCTAATGCCATAGAGTAATCAAATAAATAAGTGTCTTAACCAGTTGATGTTCTTTTTCCTTTAACCTCTTAGGGGTAATGTTTGTACATCAATAATATATCTCTATGATTTTAGAGTTCATATTTACCTATTTTATTGGTCAAAATTCATAAATGAGGAATTTAATAGCAATTCGATAACCATTAGATGTACAACCTCTATTAAAATGTCGAAAATTCTAACCGGAAGTTGAAATTTGAGTACGAAGTATTAATCCTTGTGGACCCAATATCGATCTTCTTTTTTTTTTTCTGTCCAAATATAATAGTGAGGACTTTAATTCTTTAAAAAGAAAATCATAAAATATAAATCCGTGAGTCGAATAATGTTGAACGTAAGTATAACGCTATTTTTGCTCAGGTTTGCTAGTGTATATTATTTCGTTTCACATATGTTACGAGTTTTGAGTAAATATTTCCATTTTTAAACGATCGAGGGAGAAAGTCCGTGTGAAGTTCTGTACCATTTATTTTTAAATACTGATGGTGCCTGTGAGTTTATGTTGTCTAGCATCATATCTACCAGGAACTTTATCAGGAAATAGCAGTTATTTCAAGCAGTTATGTCATTATTTTTACTATATGACCCATTTAATTTGCATGGCGCATGGCAATATATCCAATCTAAATCCAACTTTTCAAATAGTAGCTATTTAGTTTGTTCACGAAATAGTGACAGAGGATTGATCTAATTAGGCATATTCAGATTGACACACCACGTTTTAATTTACGGTACCATTTTAATTACTCTTTAAATCGATTTTTACATCCGCTTTTGCTTGCGTAGAACGATGACTAATACTTTAAATATGCAGTGATATTTATATTTGTAAACTAGTTTTCCTCTTTTCTGATACAAATTTACTTTATCTAGAATGATTTCATATACAAACTGAGACTTAACTATAGCTTCTGTCTTGTTGATATACGTTCAAACATACTGCCAGCCTACTTTATGTTATACTTTTCTAAAAAATGTTGATGCTAGAAGAGACCTATGGCCTTCAATTGCTAGCCCATGTTTAAATGATATGTTATTAACATATTATCATGATAATTCTTAGTAAGCTTATGATTAATGTAAGAAGTCTAAGGTAAATAAGGCGTTGAGAACATAGGACAAACATACTTCAACAGCAAAATGTTGCAATCCACCAATGTTGATTGGCCCTTCCTCCACCGCTGCTAGGTTGCAGCCTCCAACACACAAGTCACTTGTAGGGCAAACCATACCACAAGTCAAACCGAGTGGGTTGTCGGAGAGAATAGCTTTGGCTGCTCCGTAGTAGTTCTGAAGAATAAATAGTAAACAAAATCACATTATGAACAGTATGGAGTGAGTAAACCAAATGTTACAAATATATTCCCATATATATAGCTATTTAGGTATATATAGATACATATACATTTCTAGGTAAATATAGGTGTATATGAGCGTTAGGGTGGGATGAAAAAATTATATTTTTAATTCAAATATCTAATAGCGACAAAAATTTGCCTTTAACTAATGTAATGAACTGACTAAAACATAAAAACAATCAGAAAAGTTTTAGAGGTGCCGCAAAGGGGGTGAAGTTTAATACATTTATGATATTTTAATTTTTTTTAAACATTTTTCAAGACAGTATTTGTTTGAATAAAAATTTCTAATAAATATAAAAATAAACGTTTGACTATGGTTGTCAATTGACAAAAATATCAAATCAAACAGATAATTTTTTGATGTGCCACAACCAGGTTGGAATTTTTACCTTTTGTGGTCTTTGCACATCTTTTACATTTTTGAAATTTTTTGTTATTAATTTATTTTTACCTCAAAATTTAACTGTGATATTATCCTCGGTCCCGGCACAGATTTATCTGATTGCCAAACCCTTCCTTCACCTCTGACAAGACGTGTATTAATCACAACACACATTAGCGTAAGTGCGTATAACCCGAACGGGTAGTAAGACGCGGTGCTAATAATAATAATAATTATTATTATAATAATAACTGTGATATTCTTCGTTCCATCAATATCAGACAGAAAGTGACAAGTAGTAGCATAGCTGGTATAGTGTGACCTTGAACAAGCTGTGACAAGCGCAGCTTAGTAGGCAGGGAGGGGTAACTCCAAGCTCCACTCCAGTCGGTGGCTTTCTGAACTTCATGTTGTGATGTGGTACTACAATTCCAATGTGAAACAGTCTCATTTGAGTTGTTTTTTCATCTAGTTTTTCTTTTTGCGTTTTAGACAATAGTTTTTTTATTATTAATTTAGCACCACGTGTTACTAACCGTTCGGGTTATACGCTGTATAGACAATAGTGTTAATTTCTTTTGTGTTTATATTGCAACAGTAAAGTAAAAACAGTAATGTCAAAAACCACACAGACTTGGCCAATGCACTAGTGCTCCATTTTTGTTCATCCAAAAAACCTTAGTAAAATATTACTCCCGACCTATGAAGAAGTAATGATGTGTTATCTTAATATAAGGCGTGAGCTAAAAACAGAGAGTGCTTCTAAGAAACCTACCGTAAGTGGAATATCAGAAATATTGGTAAAAAAAATTTAAAAGTTGTGGTCAAGAGCTTCTATTCCTGTCGTATCCTACACTCGTATCTTGCAGATGATTAGAAAGTATCATGATAAATAAACAAATATTTTAAGATAAAAAAACAGAAAAGGAACTAAAGGTTTTGAATCAAATTTGATATTGTTTAATAATGAGAGTAAATATCTTTTTGATATCGCTGCTTGCAAATTTCTAAATGTGAGAAAGAAAAGAAGGTTTCGAATTTAGAGCAAACATTTTTAAAAGACCAAAGAACGACATGAAAAATGGTTATGAGTGCAGTTGATGTTGCAGTATCTAGAAATTTAGCATCAAAAGAAAAAAGAAAACTCAAAGTATTAGAGAGAAATAAATTATAAGGGACAAAAAATACTGAAAAAAAATTGAATTGATGGAAAATGTGTCGTAGGTGAGAAAGAGAAAGAATATGATGAAGACATGAAATTAGAAGCAAATGATGTTGTGGCTTCTACATCTTATCAGATGAACTAGTGTTTCTAATAAAGCTGCTGCAACAATTGCAAGTGCAGTTCTTCAAGATAGTGGTCTCATTAGTGAAGAGGGCAAAAGTAAAGTAATTGATAGAATGAAGATGAGAAGAGTAAGGTCAAATAATCAAAAAAAAACTGCACAGAAAGCCATAATGAAAACACTACGACAACTAACAAAGGACTTTATTTTGGTGGAAGATGAGAAAAAACTTTAGTACAGGAAAAGATAGAGAGCAAATATTACAGGAAAATCGTTGTAGAAGAACATGTGTCACTTATTGAAGAGACTGGATCGAAATATTTGTGACATGTGGCACCGTGTTCTAGCACTGGGAAGGATATTAAGGATAGAATTATGTAATTTTATAATGTTAATAACCGATCCCTAGACATCACTGCTGTAGGATGTGATGGAACTGTGACTAACACTGGAACTACTAATGGTGTCATCTCTTTACTTGAAAAAAAATATTGGAAAACTGCTACAAAGAATGATTTTCTCTTTCATGGAAATGAACTGCCCTTATGTCACTTCTGTTGTTTTCTGAATGGAAAGACAAATGGACCAAATGAGTTTGTTGGCAAAATAGGCAAGAAACTTGAGAACTCTCAAGACCTCCCAGTAGTTGAATTAAAACCAATTGAAAATAGCCAGCCTCTTTTGGAAGTTATGGGTGACTTGAGTACAGACCAAAAATATTTATTGGAAATGTGCCATGCAGTCTCTAGGGGTATGTGCTCTTATGATATATCTATGAGAAAAACAGGTAAACTTGCGCATTCAAGGTGGCTGACAATGGCAAATCACCTACTTCGTTTGTATGTGGGGACAGAATTTCCACCAGAAAATCTTTATACGTGTTTAATAAGTTGTATAGTAGCGCCTAACTCAATCGAAGGTCTTTGTTTGTTGGTCAGTTGGCCTTACTGTGTATGATACCTTTTAATGTTTATTTCTAACATGGATTTTTATAACTTTGATGTATAATTTATTTGGGTCATTCAAAGCCTGTACTTTATGTGAACGAGACTTCTTGAATTTTCTGATTATGTACTGAAACTTATTTTTGTATGTGATAATAAAACATGGCGCAGTCGGTAGTGTCTGCAGTGAATTATCTGTGATTCAGATTTGTGAATACGACTATCTCATATCTCGTCCTGTAAAGAAATAGTTATCAATGGAGTTTAATAAACCCAAGCCGCTTAATCTTGCCGGAGATTTGGCGAAGAATTTCAATGAATTCCAGGAAGAAGTTCTAGAATATTTTGAGGCGACAGAGACCGGAACAAAATCTGCAGGCGTGCAAATAGCCAGGCTAAAAAACCTATTAGGACGAGATGCTGTCCGACTATATAAAACCTTAACGACCATCAAACCTGAAGAAGAAACAGTAAATGATATATTGTCTGTTCTTAAATTTCACTGTATTCCGAAGAAGAATGAAACAATCCTTGTGTTCAATTTTTTTAACAGGAAACAATGTCTCGGTGAACCGTTTGAAAACTTCTATGCAGAACTCAGAGCTCTTGCCACGCCTTGTGAATTTGGTGACCAGGAGGATAAGTTGCTGCGTGCACAAATAATATTGGGTGTGAACTCACAGTCAATAAAACAACACCTTCTTAGGGAAGATACTACCCTAAACAAAGTTGTGGAATATTGCAAATCAGTGGAGCTGGCAGAAAAAAACTTGAAAACCATTGAAGATGGAGGGCGATCCTCGCAAAGTGATATATTTAAAGTTAGCAGAAAAACAACAACCCCCCAACCCTCCCAAGTGCAGAATCAGTACCACCTTCAAAAAACAGGTCAATCAAGAAGTTGGAACAATCTACAGCAGACTGAACCGTTACGTCCCGACCCCAAAGAAAATCTTGGTTTGTCAAGAAACAAGTTTAGTGAAAAGTTTGTTAGAAAAGCGTGTTATCGATGTGGGTATGACCATCCAAACCGGCCATGTCCTGCTATTAATAAGCGATGTAATCGATGCCGAGGTATGAACCATTTTGCCAAAAATTGTGTTGCCACAAATAATTTTTCTAGTGGTCGTAGTGCTTTTGAACTAGGAGCTATGAACGCTGATAGTAATGTTGTTAACCAGACTTCAAATGTTGGTGAGTGTAATTATTTTTGTCAATTTCAAGATACTGATGGTTACTCTTTGCCCCCTGTTTCAGGTTATTCAGATATAGGTTCTCTTTCAATTATAAACTCTGTAAATACCAATCGTCATTGGTGCATATCATTGCTAATTAACTGCAAACCTGTACTTTTCAAATTAGACACAGGGGCAGAAGTTAACATCCTTCCTTTAAGGTCTTTGCAGTCCATTGGACCTGATTATAGTTCTAGGCTAAGTGCTCCTAAAACTCATATTGAAGCTTTTGGGGGTTTTGAGATTACACCTGTTGGTGAAATTTGTCTTCCTGTTGTCTATGAAAACAAAACACATAGTTTGGTGTTCACTATTGTTAATTCAGTTAAAGCCGTACCCTTACTTAGCCTTTCATCTTGTGTGAATCTCAATCTCATTACAAAAAATTTTGTTGGGATTCTCAATGCTCAAAGTAAACCTGATTTTCAAAATTTCTGGAATTCAAACCAGGATGTTTTTAATGGCCTTGGATGTTTTCCAGAGGTTCTTGATTTAAAATTAAAAAAAGGTGCTATACCTAAAAGCAGCCCAGCCCGCAGAGTTCCCCTAAAAATATTAAGTAAACTTAAGGTGCATTTAGATGATCTTGAACAGCGTGGCATTATTGAATGTTGTGAAGCCGGTGAATGGGTAAACAATCTAGTTATTGTAGAGAAACATAAAACAGGGACCATACGGCTGTGCATAGATCCTAAAGATCTTAACGAAAATTTGGTCCGAGATTATGTGTTGATTCCCACTCTCGAGGAGATTAGTTCCAAAATGGGCAATAAAAAATATTATTGTGTATTTGATTTAAAAGATGGGTTTTACCAGGTAAAATTGAGTAAAGAATCAGCTATTCTATGTACATTCAGCACCCCCTTTGGATGTTATCGTTTTTTACGTGCCCCATTTGGACTAAGTGTACTTCCTGAGTACTTCCAAAAGATGACTCATAAATACTTTGGGAATATTGGGGGAGTATGTGTATATTTTGATGATGTTTTATGTGGAGCAGACACAATAGAAGAGTTATGGAAAATAGTTAAACAGGTTACTCAAGCTGCTCGTGAAAACAACATAGTATTCAACCCAGAAAAAGTTCAATTCTTTGTGGATAAAGTTAAATTTTTAGGTTTGGAATTTGATAAGGATGGAATTTGTCCTGATGATACTAGGGTTCAGGCTATTCAGGACATAGAAGTACCTGCTTCAAGGAAGGATTTGCAGCGTATTTTGGGAACAGTCAACTACCTAAGACCATTTGTGCCCCACCTGTCAGATATTTGCACCCCATTCCGTGAACTTCTAAAAAAAGATTCCGAGTGGTCTTGGAATTCCTCCCACAGTAAGCAGTTAGAGCTTTTGAAAAAGTCTATAGCACAACATGCCTTGTTGACTCCCTTTGACCCCTCCAAACCCATCAACATACATGCTGACAGTAGTCAATATGCCCTTGGTGCCACTTTAATGCAAGATGGCAAGCCCATTTTATATGCTTCACGATCGCTTACTGCCACTGAGCAAAATTATGCTCAGGTGGAAAAAGAGTTGCTTGCTGTCTCATTTGCATTCAAAAGGTTCCATAACTTCGTGTATGGTCATGAAGCTGTAACTGTTCATTCAGATCATCAGCCACTCACCTCCATTATTGTAAAAGCCATTGGTAAAATTACCAATAATCGCCTCCGCCGCCTCAGGCTGAAACTATTGCCCTATTCATTCACACTCAAATATTTAGCAGGCAAATACATGCATATAGCAGATCTATTATCTCGAAATTGTAAAAATGTTCCTCCATCTGTAGATGAAAGTATGTACGACATAGTACATGTTATAGGGACAACCTCCGATGTTCAACCATCCTTACTTGCAAAGTACAAGGAAAATACAGTTGTGGACTCTGTTTTGAGAAAAGTCTTTAATTATTACATTAAAGGTTGGCCTAAGTCACTGTCATCAGATTGCTCAGAGCTGAATCACTATTTTTCCCTCAGAAAAGACATCACAGTCCATGATGGGCTTCTTTACTATGATGAGCGTCTACTAGTTCCATTTAAACTGAGGCGTTTCACCCTTGAGATCCTTCATGCAACTCACCTCAGTTTTGATAAAGTCAAGGCTCAAGCATCTCGCAGCTTCTATTGGCCAGGAATCAACTCTGATTTGAAAAATTTTATACTTGCGTGCCCAACATGCAATCGATTTCAACGGTCTAAAATAAAGGACCCGCTGCAACCTCATGACATCCCTGATTTACCCTTTGTTAAAATTGCTGCTGATTTTGCGGATTATAATGGCGATAGCTATCTAGTTATTGTGGACTACCATTCGCGGTGGATTGAGGCTGAGAAGGTCCCGAGTAAGTCTGCTTCCACTGCTATAAGTAAGCTCAAACCAATCTTTGCGCGTTTTGGGATTCCCAAACAATTCATGTCTGACAACCAACCTTTTGACTCATTTGAATTCAAAGTATTTGCCCAATCATGGAATATTGAATTAGTAACCTCCAGTCCTCACTATCCCCGCAGCAATGGTTTGGCTGAGAAAGCGGTTGGAATTGTTAAATTGATGTTAAAAAAGGCGCAATATGATCGTGGAGACTTTCCACTTTTCCTTCTGGATTATAGAAATAGCCCAGTGGCAGGGCTCCCATACTCACCTGCTCAGCTTCTTCAAAGTCGCACCCTTAATTCTAGATTGCCTGTACAGGATTGCCACTTGAAGCCAGAAATAATTATTGATGATGCAGTGACTGCGAAAGTAGGGCAATCGTCACATTATGACAAAACTGCTCGTTCCCAAGAGCAATTTTTTAACCCTGAGCAGTATGTCTTTATTTGGAACAACAAACTGCGATTTTGGGAAGAGGGCAGTGTGGTTAAGAGATTGAGAAACAGATCATATCTGGTGTGTATAAAAGGAAAACTTTATAGACGAAATTCACTTCATATTAGGCCTAGGCACTCGGGTAATGACATTTCCTGTGAAAATCATGATAGGGTGAGGAGCTTTGGTGAGGATATGGGTGATCTTGAAGGATTAAAGGTAACACCACCATCTTCTCCTGATAACAAGCCAGAGGACATGATAGCCTCAACTTCTCAGTCTCCTAATTCAGAAACGAATACTATGCCTCTTGGAACTAATCTGCCTAATATGGTTACAAGGTCTGGTAGAGTTGTCCATCCACCAGAACGCCTTGATTTATGAATCTATTTTGTGTTAAAAAAAAAAAAAGAGGGGGCATGTTTAATAAGTTGTATAGTAGCGCCTAACTCAATCGAAGGTCTTTGTTTGTTGGTCAGTTGGCCTTATTGTGTATGATACCTTTTAATGTTTATTTCTAACATGGATTTTTATAACATTGATGTATAATTTATTTGGGTCATTCAAGGCCTGTACTTTATGTGAACGAGACCTCTTGAATCTTCTGATTATGTACTGAAACTTATTTTTGTATGTGATAATAAAACAATACGATGACAGAGTACATTCTTAAAGTATATGCACCTGTTTGGTTCAACATAAAGCTGAAACCATCATGTATTCATGGCGCAGAGCACTTATGGAGACTTATAAAGTATTCCCGTTACCTCCCAGAGCACCTTCGGAATGAACGCAAATATGTGGGAAAGCTGGGCCTACGTCGAAAACTTAAAGCCAGGACGGAACACAAAGCAGGAATAAGAAAATTTGTTATTCCAGCTATAAACCTCAAGGCTGAATACTATATGTATGTGATCACTTGGTATGACATCAAAGTAACACAGCTACCAATGACCAAGCACAGAAGTGAGGAGGAATTAAAACTATTAATAATAAGTACAGCACAAACCAATGACGACCTTCCCTCAGTAGAGTTCCCCCTTTATCCGTGTCATACGCAAGCCGTTGAAAGGATGGTGAAATTAGTTACTAAATCATCATTGGTCGTATGTGGGGCTTCCCAAAATTTGGGGCTTTAAAAGCGAAAATATAATCGTAGAAATTGATGCCAATATTTGAAACTAAGGAACATTTCAATATAATAGTAAAGTGACAATGTTATTCTTTAACAAAAAGGTTAATGACATTTTTTCTTATTTTGTTGAATATTTTAAATATAATATACGGTACTTATTACTTATATACAGTGACAAATTTGATCCTGTAGTGAATGTATGTTGCTTTTATAACACATATATATCCACAAGTAAAATATTTATATCTGTTTTGGATAGTATAAATGTATTCATTGAAATTCGATAAAAAACATCACAAAAATTTGATATATTAACAAATATATTTCACTCAAATAAATATCTTCTTGGAAAACTTTCAACGGTTTAAATAAAAAAGATGCTTTTATATTTGTCAACAATATTATTTAAAGTGTTTAAATAAAAATTATAGTCAAAAAAGGTTTTTGAAAATTTTGTGGTTTTTATTTAAAAGTTTGTTTTTTAAAGATCTTGCGGCACCTTAAAACATTTTCATAGAGCTTCAAAATTCTGCAGTATTAAAACTGATCCTAAAAGGTAACTTTTGCGCCCTATTAGAAAACTTATTTTTTTAAAAAAAAATAGTGTTTTAACCCCTGTTTTCATTCCACCCTAATGAGCGTGTTTACCTTGTTTGCGATGCTTGTGATGAAGCTTTTTATGTCCAGCTGTGTTGGACAGGACTTCTGACAAGGGGCATCTGCACACTTGAGACAACGAGCGGCTTCCCTCAATGCTCCACGCTCACTCAAACTTGTGTGCTTTACATCGTCAAAATTATTCTCTAGTGGCAAGCAGATCTTTAAAAAGAAAGAGGGTAAACTAGTTTGGCTTTTATTGCTTGGTTACAAGGATTTTTGAATTTTATTTTAGATTTTACAAATAAAATATAGTTCACTGCTAGTCAAATATCACTAGTACAAACTTTCGTCTAATACCACATTTAAATATTTCAGTTCAATTTATGAATAAGAAATAATACAATTTTTAATATTTTAAAATTGTTAACACACCAAGTGTAGGCATGCCTGTTACAGCTAGAGGTAAGGCTAAGACAAAGTAAAACACAGTATTTGTACAACCAAACTGATATAATTTTATTATTTTTATCTACTATAAGGGGCTAGTGTAAGATATATTAAGAATTTAGTGTTATGAAAATATCACGTTTGCATTGGTTTAAGTTTCAGAGACCTGTAGTATATTGTTATGTGGACTTATTTAAATAAAGCTTGGTTCAATATTTGAAATTTTCAACATTTTATTTCAGAAAACAATTAAATACATTAAAAGTAAAAATGCCCAACTCCTACCAATTATAAGAACAAGTTCTAATATCTGTAAATATATGTAATTTTGTTGTAAATCACAACCTGTGATTGATTTTTTTTCCTCCTATTTCACATTATGAGACTTGTTAAAATGTTTTTGCCAACATTCTAAAATATGTGAGATTACTAGCACAACCTGTCTTGATATGATAACAGAAATGTGTACCTCACCTATACCAATTGATAGCAAGACTCGAGGTTAGTGAAGGTTGCTTCTATAGTGAAGCCATTCTATCTTGGCTGATGGAATTTGAACATTGTACTATAAACTATCATAATGTGTCAAACTTCCACTTCACGCTAGCCTTCTGCGACCATTGGTATGACAAAAACGAGGCACTATGGGCCAAATTGTTCTAAGAACACTGAGTTATTAATAAATACAATACTTTAAATGGTTACATTAAAAGTATTAATAAATACAATACTTTAAATGGTTACATTAAAAGTAAAGTTGAAAGATTCTTTGTTTCAGATGCATGTATTAGGTTTAGATCTCAGCAAGGATGATACCAGAATTAAAAGATGCTGAAAATGATAAGCGCTGGCTAACAGAAAAACATGTTCCGAATTTTCAGTTTCACAGCGTTCTTGTAACTGATAATCCTGTTTTGATAAATAAAACACCCAATCAAACTCCACTAAAGTTGATATAAAAGACTATATTATTCAAAATAACAAAACTATATAACATTATAAAATCACTGATTCAGCGAAGTTTTCATTAGTCATATGAAACCGACTATTTTATATATATATTTATTATGCTACTTGATGGCAATAGTTGTAAAGTTCTCTGTCAGCATTTGTTTCCCAACTGACTAACTTCACCGTTCATAGAACGAAAAGTCCGGCAAAATTATATTTTTTGGTCACTCTATGACAGTACCTGTTATATCTATTTGTCAACATAAATAGGCCTCCCTATACCTTACTAAAACAATTATTGGCACTCGATTGAGTAAAATTTAAACTTTATCTAGTCAATAAAGAGAAAAATTGCAACCTGGGAAAAGAAATCTAAATCGGAGCCTTTGGCTTTGCGTGCTAGTGCCTTGTCACCGAGTCTTTGGCTTTGAGCCCTACTGTCTTGCCACCGAGTCTTTGGCTTTGAGTCCTAGTGCCTTGCCACCGAGTCTTTGGCTTTGAGTCCTAGTGTCTTGCCACCGAGTCTTTGGCTTTGAGATCCTAGGGTCTTGCCACCGAGTCAACCTGGTTCTTCCCAATTCCCATTTCCAGAGCGACTCTCCAGTGTTTTTGCTGACAGGCCGATAACTTCCCAGATCAGGTCTGGTTGGATCTCATCAAGGTGGTAAGTTACCAAGTTACCATGTTCACAAATCAAGAAAATTTCACTTTCTAGTTGAGATATCGTTTCAAAAATAAAATTATATTTGGTCACCAATTTATTGCATCCTGGCTGCGATGTATTCCGATGACGTTACCAATCTATTTATTGAATGACCTACTTATGGAACCGGGTCATTAATCACTAGATAGTGTAATTTTGGTTGATTTAGTTTCCCAAGAAGTTTACCAAAATATATTATAATGATCATTAGTCTATATAATTACTTAAGTTCGCATCTGGGTTGCGGGTCATAATTTGGAAAAAGGTAAACTATATTCAAGTCACCATATTCAGCATCTAAAATATATTTATACATTGACCTACTTTGACATTGACGTTTAGTGACCCAGAAGTAGGTCATATGCCTCAAAGTAAGCCACTATATTCATAATATAATATCTACATTTAGAATTACCTACTTTTCCATCTATGATTAATTAAATAAAAGTAGGAAAATGTCCCAAAGAGTATGTCAATTACTTCCAAGTCCGGAGTAGGTTACCTCTTCCGGAATCTAAAATATATTTTTAGATTACATATTTTAAAATCCGGGTTAAATTAATATAAGGTAGTTTTTTTTAATATACCTTAAGGCTTTGGGCATGACTTCTAAAATGTCTGAGATCAAAATATAATGAGGGGGGTTGTTCACTACTAAATGGGGGACAGTTTTTAAATTATCAAATATAAACAATGGCTTAAAATAATAACAATATGTAGCTAGAAGTCTTGAGTGCTAAAGAGCTATAATAATTATTATATTTTGCCTATGTTGACTGTTAAAAATTGTTTTTGTATTTTATCAACCTACCATTATTTTAAAATTACACTATAGTTTGGGTTTGTTATTAATAAAAGAGAAAATATTCAACCATTAAGTTAAGTATTTCTATTAATAATGAACGCTATATTTAGGGTCGTCTTAAAGGATAGGTGGTAGAGGGGGCATACGGGCCCCTGCCCAGGGCCTTACTTTTGAGAGCCTTCTAAGGAATGGAGAAACTAAACACAGACTCCAAATCAATACATATTTAAGTAAATGAGAACATTTGAGAACGAATTTGAATAAAAGTATATTATTTAAGGATTTTAAAGCTATAAAAGGTAAAATAAAGCTTATGGTTGGATTCGATTTTATTTGTCACCACGTCATACTACCTGTTCAGGTTGTACGCATACAGCATATATGATAATTACTCTAATGGGGTAGAGATAAGGTAGGAAGCGTTTTAGAGGAAATCTATACCCAATATCATCGCTGAGGGAACTGCAGGTCTTATGGAGAAAAGCTATATCTTCGCTCCCTATCAGTTAACTGTTGCCAAATATCCTCGCTCTCTGTGATGTCTGAAGGTGTGTGCTTGGGTAAGAAGGAGCTACTGGCAGCCTCGACTAACCAGCGTTGCGAAACTTGTCTTATATTTTAGGGAATATTGACCACTCAAAAACGAGAGAATGACAACGCTGTTTTCCAATAGTAACCATGCAGTTCCTTCAGCGATGATATCCAGTATAACCATATTTACGTGAAAGGAGATATGGAAACTATTTTGGGAAAACTACCCTCAGTAACCCGACCTGGATTCGAGCCATAATCTGCCCATTTTCAGCAGGCCACTCTAAAACGAGGGTGACACCTTGGGCCATTCTGCCACTGTAGCGGTTTGAATTCGAACTATTTATCAAGTTTTTTTAAAGACACACCCTTGATAGATATTAAAACACTGAATATTTTACCAATATACTGAATATATTCACACAATCTTAACATACATTTGAATAAACTGATATCTTCAGTTATTAATTGGATGTTAAAATAAATGGTATATTATAAACTGATATCTCCAGTTATTAATGTATTTGTATGTTAACAGAAATGGTACATTATAAACTGATATCTCCAGTTATTAATGTATTTGTATGTTAAAAGAAATGGTACATTATAAACTAATATCCCCAGTTATTGATGTCTTTGGATGTTAAAAGAAATGGTACATTATAAACTAATATCCCCAGTTATTGATGTCTTTGGATGTTAAAAGAAATGGTACATTATAAACGTACTGTACATTCCATTTGCCCTTAAAGGTAGAAGTATTGCCTTGCACAATTACAGTATGTCTTCACATTATCAGCTGCACCATAGTGTAACTCATCAAGGTAGGTTTGCAACTTTTCTGAGTAAACGGAGTGTATGGTACATATTTTCTCAAATATATTCTGTCTGGGAACACAGCTTTCAAAAATAGTTTATCAGTAAAATACCATTAATATTAAGGCTAGAAATAAAGTTACGATTTCACCTTGAGGTGTGATCATATCAAACTTAAATATCAAGTTTGAACGAAATCCATTAAAGGATTTTGGCTGTGTGTCTCTGTTTATGTAGACATAACTAGACAAAGAGTTATGTATAAAATTATTAAACCCACTGTTCGAGTTTTTTGTGTGTACGCATTTTTCACTTCAAGCCGAACTTTAATCGAGTTTGAATGAAAAAATCGAGTTTTATTCAAGTTAGAATTATTTAGATCACTATTTGTACTACAAATATTTCAAGTTGTATCTCCTGAATATACCTTTGTAATAAGATTAAAAACTGTAGTTTAGTACTAGAAAGCATCCATTATACTTTACTAGTTAAATAGTTAATGCCTTATGCAAGGATTGGATGTTCAAAATTATGTGGACCGTAACAAGTTAAGTTCTTTAATGAAAAAGCTTGGAAAAAAAGTTTAAAAGGCGAACTTTCATTCTAATAATTAAATATAAGTACGTATGCACATTTATAAGTAGTCAGTTATATCACATTCGAAATAATCTTATCATGCCTTATCAGTGCGTTGAGATTAATGTTTAAAGGTCAGTTATATATTTACTATATCGGCGCGTTTTTTCTTTCCATCTGAAGACATTGACATACATTTCTTATTTATCTTTAAAATTAGGAAATCTACATTTATAATACTATTAGATGTGATGTTATAGAAACAAAAGAGTTTATTATAATTTTTTTCCTTTTACATTGTTTTAGAGTGAAATTGTTAAAGTGTGGCTCAAAAAGTATTATTCTTTATACGTAATTATTACAGAGGCGTATAATCCGAACGGGTAGTAAAACGCGGTGCTAA
>CABFWB010003331.1:51767-81516 GCA_902151455.1 Timema bartmani
AAAAAAAAAAAAAAAAAAAAAAAAAGAGATGTGAAAGTAGTGGAACATTTGAATTCGAGTCGAGTTCCAGTATTAGTTCAAATTGGACTAAAATTATTTTCCAAATTTCGAATAGTACCTATTAGGAATTTTCGATTTTATCTAAAAAAATGTGAGTTGAATTAACTTGATTTTCTTTTAAGATAGGTCTTCAATTTCATAGAGCACAAAGTTCTTTAATATTTACTTTTATATGATTAAAAATATATCTTGTACACTTATATTAAATTTAGTTAAAATTCAAATTCGTGAAATCATTAATCTTTTAGTAAAAATAATCATTCTTTCAATTTATAGTTTTGTTTATCTCTTTCCACCATTTTTCTTAAATAGGCGAGACTGGTTTATTTTTATGTAGGCTTCCAATTTTAAATTGTACTTTATGTTCTCTATGGGTCTGAAACGTGATTTCTTAACTTACATGACGAAAACAAATTTAGGGTGTTAGAAAACATGGTGCAAAAAGGTATGAGATTACTTAGAAGTGTAGGAGGTTACATAATGATGAGTTACATAACCCGTACTAATCACGACATCGTTAGGATAATCAAGTCTCGTAGTTTACGTTGGTAAGACCTAGACGCAGATGGGAGGCTAACATTAGAACGGACCTGAAAGAGATAGATGAGGTGGACAGGATGGAACAAGCTCAAGATAGGGTTAGGTGGCCTACTTTTGTAAGTGCGGCAATGAACTTTCGAGTTCCTAATGTCAAAGAGTAAGTAAGTAAACTTCTTGTAAATATAAGAATCATTGAATGTTTGGCTTAAGTTGAAGACTTGTTCCCAAAAATTGAGCTTGAGGGCTGAGTGGATAAGCAAAAATTCGCAATCAACTATCAAAATCTACTAAATGAGCTACTTGAATATTAACAATTTTTATCAACAAGTAATACTTATTTTATACAACATATAGTAATAATTAAAGGCTAGGCCTACTTAAAAGGCTCAGCCTTAGCCAAAGGTTTCACATTTTCATGATTTGACCTAATCTACAAGTATTTATAAAGTTCCTCAAAACATATAATTTGTTTGGATACTGAAACTTGCTTGTGGGGTGCAACTCACATGTTCAAAATTATTTTCTAAAGTTTTACAGCAGTTGATATTAAATGTATGTGCAACAATTTATTCTAATAAACTTTCCCCTTCTCTTTCAATATTTCTCCCCTAAGGTAGGTCACGCATACAAAAATTACACGAAAGGGATCAAATACATCGGAAATGTTTAAGCCAATACGATTGTAAGAATAGCTAAATAATGTTTGATTGAGTCTTGTTGTACCATGGACCATTCCTTTTGAGAGTCGCTACGGAGTTATTGGAGTTTACTATATATAATCAGAATGTTCTAAGTACCAATAGAGCGAACGTGTTTAGTACCTAAACAAATCAATTAAAATGACGAGTATTGAATTTAAGTCATGAAAATACTTGACTATACATACATCACAACGAGTGTTAATATTCCTCTTCCAGTGCAACTTGTTCTCCTTTGTGGCTGTAGTTGGGACAACACTCGCAAATGGGTTGATCCGTGGGTTTAGTGACAGGATATTCTGTAAACAATATTACAGCTTTAAGTCCAGTTATTAGATAGATATCACTTTCACTACTGAAAAACTGTTGATATATTGAATATATTATCAAGAATTAAATGAATATAAATCATCAAATAATCTGATGTGCTAAACTCGGTTTCAAACGCTAATTAGGACTGATTTTAGTTTTCATTTGATGCGAGATGTTGCAACACGAATGATTGGTAGATCAAGCATAAGTATATGCTAGCTTGATTTTTTTAAAGATACAGAAATATTACTAGTAACATTATATCACTTTCATGTGAATGTAACATCTTAATAGTTTAAGTGTGGGTAACATTGTTAACGATTATGTTTAAATATCTGTCTATGCTCAGGAAAATATTAAGAGCCAGTTGCACAAACAATAATTGGTTGCTTGGTAAGAGATAACATGTAGATTTAGCTCCAATCAGTGTCTCAATCCTAATTTTCATTTGCGGAATTAACAATTAGGAAGTGAAGTGACAGTTAACTAAGTTTTGACTTTGAGGACATTGTTATATACAGAATGTTGGGAGAAAAAAAGGTTCAAAACTTTAGGATCTTGTAGTTTTCATTAAAATGAATATCAAAGTATTAAAAAATTTAGGTCCGCAAACCAGCTCACGCAAAGTTATGGCCAATTTTGTCTTTTGGTAGTAAAAAAACCTAGGATAAAATGAAATGTTATTTGAGTTTATATGGCACAGATTTATTACCTTATCACTACAAAAGGTGTTCTAAATATTGTCCTTCTGTTTCCATACAAATTTCACATTCTGGATTAGGACTGTTGCAGGCTCTTTGAAAAATCTCTGGCTTTATTCGAATCGTCTGACAAACGTTGTCATCTCGCTGTTGTAATTAATATAAATCACTTATTGGAGGAATATACTAAACCCTTTAAGTATTCAAATAGTGGTTAAAATTAAAATTCTGGGCCACTTTACTCCCATGAGGTTAACAATGATCCTCCACACAACATGTGGAAGATCATCTGGAGGACCACCTCCCTTAAAAGATCAACATTGATCCTCCACATTGAAGTTGGCTCACTTTCTTCCGGCCTCGTTACTATCCGTCACCACCAACTACCACTGGAATTTATATGTATTATTTAATATTTCATTGACTAATTTTAAATAATTTTAAATAATTAATTTATATATACAATTATTAATTTAATATGTATTTAATATTTATATACAATTTAATTATAGTAGGCAAAGTCGATTTCATTCCTTCTATGAGAATAGTATTGATTCTCCACACTGAGAGTAGGTGATGGATAAGTAACAACAATTTTAAGAGATTAAGGGTATACATATAAAATGTCATGGGTTAAATAGTCATATTATTATCAATTACGTGTCATGGACTGTTTTCATCTTGATCAAACAATAGGGTAAAAAGGCTAACTGTGGCGCAGTATATGAGGTGACGTTGTCAGATCTATGGCCCACCCACTCGGACAATGTTGCCACGTTTACGCCCCATCCAGTCTGCACCCATCCTTCACCCTGCAGCCAATGAGCGTCAAGCTTCTACCCCATGCCCGTATACCTTACAGCCAATGAGCGTCAAGCTCCCTCCTCCATGATAGCGGATTCAAAAAAGTGGATTACCTATGGTGGATCCCCTCCAAATCTTTACGGCCAAATGACAGATTCAAGTTGGTGAATCCACAATACTTCTCCTAAACATTACGTCCAATGAGCATATATTATAGCTTACAGCCAATGAGCATCTAGCAGCCTCACAACGAAAGACAGGATTCAAGATGGTGGATCCCTACTTCCTCTTGAAACGTACTGCTAATACATCGACGTTTCCTATGCAGTATTGCGAATAAATAACACAAATAAAAGAATAAATAGATAGTATAGTCAAAAAATTATATATTTATTAACAATTCAGCCAAAGAGTGCTTAGTCCACTTCTCCAGAATGGCGGATTAAATATGGTGGATCAACGATGGAGGATCTCCACCTCCTCCTAAGCCTTATAACCTATGATCAGGTTTAAAGATGGTGGATCCTCTGAGCCCTACTAAGTCTTACAACCAATGAGCGTCTATCCCCAACAATTTCACACCTTCCTGCCCAAACAAGGCTCTACCTCCACATACCACCCCTCCTTCCTAGTGGAAAATGGGTGTTGGTTTTTACACAAACACTCTCTCTCTCTCTCTACAGCTATTAACATGCCAGGACTTATCTAGTATCCTCTTGTACCTCATCCTACCAGCCGCGGAGGGATGTTACTCACCCTGAACCCAACGTTATGAATCGTCATAGATGTGTCAACTCCAAAGGATACTCTTCAATTCTTGATAAGGACATAATTCTTTGTATATACATTTATAGTTTTGAGGAGGAGAGGGCTAATACTATAATGTGTTATTGTGTAGCCATTTATAAACACGTTTCCCGGGAGGTGTTGAGAGGAAGTGATTAACGTCACCTCCCACCTTAAGCTAATTATAGCTAGTATACTTAATTTTTATAAAGCCGTTCTCTTTCATTTGATGATATGACCTTCACAAGCTCTCGAGCTTTGTATATATTAAAATGTTTACTCCCCACAGTTAATGCATAAATTTTAGATTTTAACATATACACACAACACATCAAGGGTGAATTAGTTACGTCTCCATTGGCAAAAACTTTTTTTATTTTTTATTGACCGTATGGGAGCGTAACACAACCATTATCTAAGATATAACGTTTAACATCTCTGGGTGAAGGTGCAGCTTATTCAAGTTAATACTGTACATCTTATGTATCACGCTTCTTACCATAGGTATATTAGTGAATTTTAAGACCCGTTTATTTAAACCTTTTTTTTTATAGTAGGCAAGTTATAATTTATTTTTTGGAGTTATGTTCGACACACCACTACCCACCTTTTTCTCCTCAAGACTCTGCTTTTGAAATGATTAAAGCTTCGGTCAAAGTGCTACATACTGTCGAATACTTTCACTACATATCTCATCCTTCATTTTCCCCAGAGCTTTTTGCTGTACGTACTGTGTAAAAAATGCGTAGCTGGATAGTCTAGTGTATTTAACCCGTCTATATTAATAAACATTTCTGCAGTTTTATTTACTTTTTTCAATTCCAAATTGAGTGGATCTGTGTCCGTTAATAGGAGCTTCGTATTTTGTCCATATTTATTTGACATAATTAAAATGAAAATTGAACATTATAATTTGGTTTTATCCAAATTGGTAAAACTTGCATAGATCGGCTTATTGAAAAGTAGGTTTATTTTCCTCATGTGTATCCCAATTAAATACTCAGTGAAGATTGTACGAGTATACATGCTGGGGAAACAATACACTTTTCACTTTTATTCATTGCTTGGCAATTTAACATTGACTTACCGAAAACGGCATTAGATAAAAGTTTAAAAAATACTTTTCAAATACGTTGGCTGCATTTTTTTCCTTGGGTGGTATTAAAATCAAGATATTACTCTAACCAAGCGCTCTGCTTGAAAATTAGAACGCAATGCGCTCTGCTTGAAAATTAGGACGCAATGCACTCTTTGAAGCTTCACATCCAAATATATATACAGATTAAAATTACGGTAATGTACCACGTAATTGTGTTTACAGTTTAAGTTGAGAACAAACTTTTATTTTTTCCCACGGATTGGATAGCTCAGCTTGGATTGTAGATAATTAGATAAAGGTGGTTGGCCCAAATAAGGCCATGCTTTTAATATGGCCACATATCGATATCTCGGGAAATACATGCAATACGGCAGAGGTGGCAGCACTCAGTAGATCCACAACAGAGCAGTATCTGTTGGCTATAGTTTGAACTTCTCGCTATCACTACATCTCAGCCATTTTGTGAGAGCTGTTCATGAACTGTGGCTGTTCTAATATTTAGTGTGCACATTCTACGTTACAATCAATGGTAAGTAGCATTTAAATATTATTATTTATATTTATTCGTACACAAAAATTAATCCTCTTAAAGCATGTGGGATGATATTTCATAAATGCTACAATATTGTGCTGTGAAAAAATAATAAAGATTTACATGCAGTAGCCCCAAATAAGGCCATGGGTGGCCTTGTTTGGGGCATCCTGTGGCCTTGATGGGGGCACCACGTGATCTTATTAAATGCATCCCAATTATCTAATATATGTAAAGAAACAAGAATATCCTGATAAAACCCATGATCAGACCGTAATTATTCATCCTGGTTTTCATATTTTTATCACTTATAGCTTATTTTCTCCCCTTTTCAATGAAATTTGTGCATACACATAATATAAATTGATGAAGATAAAGTGTAAAAATTAAAGTAATTTGTAAAATATCATGAAACCCTACATGAGTATGTTATGGTTTGATTATAGATAAATATGGCTCCCGTGCAGTCAAAACTTCGGAGAGCTCAATGGACAAGTGAGCAAATGAAAGCGGCTATAGCAGCCATCCACAGTGGGCGTTCTGTCAAAGGTGTGGCGTCTGAATTTGATATTCCACGGAGAACACTACGCAACCATTTGATATCAGGCAAGACAGACAGAAAATTGGGAAGACCTTCTGTCTTGACTATGGAACAAGAGATGGAGTTATGTGGAAGGCTCTTTCGGCTAGCAGATGTTGGTATGCCCATAACTAGTAATGTTCTAAAAAGAAGTGTTTATTCGTTCTGCAAAGAAAATAACATTCAAAACCCATTTAACTCACATAAGTGCAAAGCTGGACGCCGGTGGCTGGAACTTTTTCTGAAACGACACCCAAATGTATCAAAACGTAGAACTAAACATCTCAATCCCGGAAGAGCTTCCAAACTGAATCCTTATATTGTCAAAGATTACTTTGTAAAACTTAGAGCTGTTATGCTAGACATTGATGTAGCTGATAAACCTCATTTGATATATAATGTTGACGAAAAAGGTTGTAGATTGACACTACACCATCAACAGCAGGTGTTTGCTCGTAAAGGTGTAAAAACGCGTTCACATCGTAGCTCCTGAGCATGCAGAAAACGTTACTGTTGTTACATGTGGGAATGCTATGGGACAGTTTGTGCCACCAATGATTCTATTCAAAGGGCAAAGACTGAAGCCAGAATGGGAAGAGAACTTACCACTAGGATCAAATGCTGTAATGACACTTAAAGGGAGCATGACATGTGAAACCTTCTCACAGTGGATTGATCACTTTGCTAAGTACAAAGCCACTGGCGATAGAGCGCTGCTCATCTTTGATGGTGCTTCTTCACATCTAGATGCGAATATTGTTTCGGCAGCAGACAGGTATAACATAACACTTTTTTGTTTGCCAAGCAATACCACACATGAACTACAGCCTCTAGACAAAACAGTCTTTAAGTCTTTCGAGTCATTTTGGGACGATGAAGTATTGAAATTCTGGATGACTCATCCAGATAGAAAAATAAATCGCAGCACATTCGGGAATATATTTTCCAAGGTATGGCTAAGGTCTATGACCCCAGCAAACTTAATCTCCGGGTTTAAAGCGACAGGAATTTACCCATATAATCCTGATATTGTCCCTGAAATTGCCTTTGCTCCTGCATCTCTGACTAACATTGAATGCGCAGCTGGTACTCCAGATACCATCAGTAGCTCAGTAGACACTTCAAAATTAAATGGAACCCAGAGAGTTTCTTCTGGCTCATCTAATTCAAAATCAAAAGATGACCTATCTTTTCCCAAATTGAACGTGGCTTTGCAGAATACTGCTCCTCAGTCAGCTCTCTCAGAATGTCCCGTTAGAAATGTATCAACTGCTGTTCGTTCATCAACTGAAACTCCTGCATCCACACCAGTAGGCTCTCTCATCCAGAATACCATCAACTTCAACACTTCGAGGCGAACCCTATCAACAATCCTGTCCACACCAAAGATGAAGACACAAAAGACACAGCGACGTCAATCTATCAATTCGCGAGCACAAAAAGTCGTTAAATCTTTGTTTGAAATAAAGAAATCTATAACTATGCCAAAAGCTCCTAGAAACAAATTGTCTAATAATGCACGCAGCAAGGGAGGTGATCCTGCTTCAGGAGATTTGTCACAGGCAAGCACCAGTGGAACTCAGCAACGCAGAGAACACAATACATCTGATAACTGGTACTGCTTCCTTTGCAACCAGGATCGTCTTGCTGATATGCGGCTCTGTGAAAGTTGCAAGAATTACGTGCACGAGGAATGTGTTGGACTGACAAAATCAGACAGAGAGATTTTCTTTTGTCCTCATTGTGCCTGAAAATATGTTGTTGTTTTTTTACACTTGATATTGGGTGATTAACATCCAAATAATTAACTCTAATAACTACAATGGTTTTTGAGCTTCTAATCATTATCTATTTTAATAATCTTGTACCATTAAAATATTTTCAGAAATTATTTTTATATCGCTTCTATGTCAATAATTTTTTGTGGCCTTATTTGAAACACCTAGCTCCAAACAAAGCCACTTTGCATTCATTTTTAAAAAAATTATGTATATAGTAACTATGTACTTATTGAGAATTATGATAGTATTAGCAATAACAGAAATCTATAAAGTATATTTCCTATAATTATTTCATTCCTATCATAAACGTGAAATTAAAAAAAAATTATTAAAGCTTAAGGTGGCCTTATTTGAGCCAACCACCTTATAGGTGATAATATCTCCGGTGTAACTAGAGGAGATTCGGGTATTATGGAATAGTCGGGAAATATGGAATACCATGGTTTCTCCTCTGTTAAGTGACACAATCTATCATCAACGATTTCAACTAATACAAAAAACCATTCCACAGATCAACTGATTGTTTTTTAAGAGACGATTGTTTGTTTTGGCTGTCAAAAAATCTTTTACAGCATAGTGTTTACTACACTATATTTCTTTATTCTACTCTTCTTTTTAATTCTAATTAGCATTAAGCATTAGGTTAATGCTATTTCATCCAGATATTTGAGTTAAAACATTATTTTACTGTAATTATAACCTAACAAAAAAATTGTTTTCCAAAATGGCGAGTCGGGCAATATGGAATACTACTATTCCATAATGCCTGCACAATTTTCAAGTATTCCATAATGCCCGAACATTTACTAAAGGTTTTTATAATCATAATATTTTAACGCCCTAAATCAAAATATATTAAAATAAAACTTAATTGTGTGGTTAAAATAATAAAAATTGCAATTAAAGTAAATAGTTATTTAAAAATAATAGTTACGTATAATAATATAAAAATACTAGGATGAAAAATATGTTACGTAGTAGTACTATTCTGTATGAACATTATTTCTCTTTCAATTTTATTCAAATTAATTATATATTATTGGTCACACAGGCGAACGGCAGGTAGGTGTACTAACTGGTTCTGAAAGAGGCATTGATATTATCAGTTTTGCCAGAGCTAACCATGTCCACATTATTTGTTTGAGACCTCCCACCACACATAAGCTCCAACCATAGGATAAATCTTTTATGGCCCAATTAAGAGTTATTACAGTGAGGAGATTCACATGTGGTTGAGACATAATACAAGGGTTTTTAACCAATACGATTTGCTTAACGTTTAAGGCTTGCCTATCTGAAAGTGCAGTCTGGTGAAATCGCTGTTAGTGGATTTAGGGCCGGAGTATTTTATCCTGCCAATAGATACATCTTCACTGAAATGTTTTACAATGAGTAATAAAGATGCTATATCAAAAGTTCGGTTTCTTTTTGAACAACCCTCGTACTCTATACTACCCGCACTTCCACTATAGCTTTTTTCAGGAGCAAGTAGATAGTCACGTTGCTCATCATGCATCTCTTCCGGGTAGTTTAAGGTGGGGCATAAGGGAGCGTGAGTAATTTTACAGTTTTTATAGCATTACATTTTTTTGGCCAAAATAGCAACATAGAGTTTTGATTTCTGCACATGCTAATAACAACAGATCTTAAATATCTGTCAAGGGTGTTCTGGAGTTTTGTCAAAACTTTTTAAATTAAAAGAAGATGTTTTGACAAAATTCCAGGATACCCTTGACAGATATTCAAGATCTGTTGATATATCATGTACAGAAAACAAAACTCTATGTTGTTACTGAATAAATATTTGATTTATTTTGGCCAACAAATTTCAATCCTATAAAAACTGTAAAAAAATACTTTCACTCCCTTCGGCCGCACCTTAAGTATACTTCTAAAATATAGCCCACACGACTATCACCATCAATTGAAATTACATTGAGCTTTTATATTTCAGCCAGATTCAAACACATAAATCACATTGTGGGAGATAATCATACATCGCAGTCACATATACAATATTACAATCCCAGTATGTAACGTACTTTACCTCATTTTCAGGACTAAAATCATTCATACCAGGATTGTTGGTCTCAGAGTGTATATTTGCTATTATAGACACCCCACCAAGTATCTCTCTTTCAATGAATAAATGCATAGCAATATCTGTTGACAGGTCCAACTCAACCTTGGTCATTTTTAAAAATGCCATCCATGCTAGTCAAGGGTTTGTGCAAAAATGTATACAGTTTAGTTTATAATACTCAAAAATAAAAAACGAATGCATTATAAGACGTCTGATAATAGTATCCACATCAATTAGAGCATATAAATTCTTATGCTCTTTCATGATCTTCACTTCAATCATTTCCCACACAAATTTAGCGTGAGCATAGTCTCTTTCTGAAAAAAAGAATTCTGCTATCTGATTATTAAAGGCAGATTTTGGTGGTAACTGACCATCATTCAGTTTACTACTACAATATATGTAGTCGTGGAGAACACACCTTTTCTTAGCAGAATATCTACTTTATTTGCAGGAATTTTTATGGAGTATTTTAAATTGGGTTTTCCTAGCATGTGAAAAATTTTTGAGCAATTTTTTAAGAAATATTCTTGAAGGTCTCGAAATGTTCCCTGAGTCGCTGGAGGGGTGTATAGATACTTAGGGGTCGATGGAGAGGTGTAAAGATGTGTAAAGTAAATGGTCTTTCCCTCTTTAGTATCATACTTGTTTTATTTCCCCTCTGATGGACTTGACCGTTGTGATGAGTGTAGACTTTGGCCTCCTGATGCCTTCGACGGTTGTGTTTTGCTGTTCCCCCTCACTAGGGATTACTAGACATTGATCTCTATTGCTCTCCCTCGCTCTTCGATATTATGGATCATTATTGACCTTAAGCCCTTTATTGAACATAAACATGTACATAAGGGTGGATAAGTGAACAGTAAATATAGATTGAAATCAATGTTCAGACGTATTGGATTTATGTTAGAGGAGATGGGAGGAGTTGAAATTAGTGATAGGGAGATAGGTTATTGCATTTATAATTATAACAATGGTATTCATATAGATGATAGAGGCTACAAAGTAAATTGTGATGTTATTACCCATAAATTATATTGTTTGAATCCCAGCATATAGGAGCATACTCAATACGAGGAAGGGTGCATAGAGGATTGTCCTGTTTTCAAGCTTAGAGGAGATATGTCATCCAAGCATTGGTAGGAAGATAACAACTCAACCAGAGACGTTCCTGACGGGGACATTATCGAGGAAGTAGGATTTTCCTACAATGGAGTTACTTGGGACAACACCCTGATGGAAAATATCACCATCAGCCCCAACGCCAACACCACCACTATAGAAAAGGAAGCTATAAGCGAGGAAGAAAATTTTAAGGATGATAGTTGTGAGAATATCCACTTAAATACCAATATCGGTGAACCAGCCCCTCTACCAGTGAAGCCACTTCCATCAGTGGTTTAAGTTTAGATCATTTGGAGTAGGATGAATGTAGTAGTAGTGTTTTAGTGTTAATTTAACTTTTAAAAAAATTTAAAAAGAACCAAAAAGACTGACGAGTATAAACTTACATCACTAATGTATATATCATTTTTGTAAAATCTATGTGTTAAATAATTAGCTATATGAATCAATAGGTGAAATTCCAATGATAAAATAAATAAAACAAAAACGTAAGTCAATGATTTTCTTTACTATTAATTTCAGCTTATATATATATATATATAATGTCATCTATGTTAATCCAATTATCATGTAAAGAGTCAAATCCGAGCCACTTGATGAATACTTTATTCTGACGTTGTCCTATTACTTTTTCCACCAGATAAAAGTCCAGATGAGTTGTTTTGTGCATCTCATGAGAATAGAAAGCACCCTTGATTGCATTTTCATATAAGTCTTCTAACAAATAGGTCCAAGGGTTCGACTCATGAACCTCAACCCCTTTAAACAGTTTTGTGGACCAGTTGGGTGTGTATCCCTGGTCGAGCACACCTTTATGTTTGCTATTCTGGTGAGTTCACCAACGAGGAATTTGTTTTTTCGATGATCGATCGTTTTGATTCGACTGTACACAGTGTGAAGAAGTATGTTATCTTTAACATATTTTGTTCGCGTCTTAATGGTAGAATGCACGGTGTTGTATTCTTCGAGGAGTGTGTCGAGCACATCAATCCACCGATACGAAACATTTTCACTAAATTTAGTCCACATCTTATTCTTGAGAGTTCGATTGAATCGTTCTACGATGCTAGCCTTAAATATACTATAGATAGAATAGGTGTTGATATTTTGCGATTTCATTAGTGCTTTAAAGTCTGCAATGTTAAAATCTTTCCCTTGATCCGTTTGTACGGTACGGGGAACTCTTCCTAGATCAAGACTAGCTTTCATGGCTGAGGTGACATTCTTTCCACTCTTCGATTTAACAGGTTTGGCCCAATTGAACATCGAATGTGTGTTGATGGCTGTGAGTAAATAATTATAGCCATCGTTGGACTTAGCATGTGAGATAGTTTCCATAAGATCTGTTTAGATCAAATCGTGAATACCTCGTATGATTACCCTTTTGTGAGCATAGTCGCGTCGAGCTGGCCGATGAAGCTCACGTGCTATTTCTAGTTTCAACATTATGAAACGAGTGAGCGATAGATAGGATTGCAATATTAATTTATTCGATGATTCCTGCTTCACGTAGTTCTTCTATGATCGAAACGATCTCATTATCGCTGATGGTGTGTCTAACTGATTTGGATGCGTGTTAGAGTCTGAGTCAAATAATTAACTCCTTGACATAACCCCAGTATGTATAGTTGATAGGTTATCATTCTCGATCTTCGTGTTATCAAATGTCATACCATTCCCTTCATGAATCTCGAATAATGGCGTGATGATATGTTTATAATTATGACCTTTATTTGACTTGAATCTTCCAAATGGAATTTGTTTTTGCAAATAGGCGTGGGTGAGTATAACTATTATCAGAGCTTTATGGTAGTGGCTCAGGAACATGGGTACGGGGGTACATTTTACCCACCCCCTTCCCCCAAAAAATTGAGAGAGGTAAAAAGTATCATATTTACCCCCTATAAAATAATTTAATAAAACTTTTGATAATGTAAAGATCTCGTTGAGGCAAAATACAAAGTTAACCCTAGGTTAACATAGTAAAAGTAAAATGTGCTTGGAGCACACACTGAAAAGATTTTGAAAACTCTGTTAGTGATACCAGCTACATCAGCTACTGCAGAAAGAAGTTTTTGAATGCTTGGACGCATAAAAATCTATTTTCACTCCACGATGAGGCAACGTGGACTAAATCCCCTGTGTCTGCTTAATGTATATTCTGAGAGGCTCAACAAAATTGAAATTTCAAAACTAGTTAGTGGTTTTATAGCTAACAAAAGTGTTTGGAAACATACTTTAATATTTAGTGTTTCATAATTTTTAGTTGAGCCGCATCATATATAATTTTTCTTAATTTGTTTTGTGTGTATTAATTCTAATACTTGGCATGCCTAAAAGAAATAAGAAAAAAGCAAAATGGGACAGTTAATACAGTATCCCTCACTATACGAGATCTCACTTTACGCGTTTTTGCTATAACACGATTCAAACAAAATAAAAAAATAATGCATAGTCAGCTGAAATTTCACAGTTGGTGGCATGGCCTTGAGCGCGCAGATTCCAGTGAGTACAATGATCTTTAATGTACAGTTTGGTGTTAGGGGGGTGGTATTGACAACATTGGAGAGCCATGGAAAGAAGTTAAACAGTCCGTATGAGGAGAGTTTGGAAAAATATTTGGCCTGAGGTTTCATATTCTCATGATTTTGATCCTGAACACGAGCTTTCCAATTCAAGACATGGCAGTGTTGACATAGCTAGAGCTGTTGTATTTGAGGACGTAGACCAGGAAAATGTGGATTAATTGCTCCAATCCCACTCAACAGAACTCAAAAATGAAGTAATTCTAGAAATGGAGAACGGCATAAATATTGAAGAGGAAGAGCCCTATGTTGTTGAACCTATCAAACAACTTTCAATAAAAAAAATTGCTGAATTTGTTTTAAGCACATTGACAGTGCAATTGGAATCATTAAAGAGAATGACCCTAACATGTATAAAATCGCCGAGGCTGCCAGATGGATTCAGAGTTCTTTGGCTTGCTACAAAGAACTCTATAGAGAAAGGTAAAATTCAGCCCATCAGCTGAGTCTTGAACAGTTCATAAAAAAAAGTTGAAAATCATCAGTCTAACGACCCAAGGCCTTCAAGACAGCAAGAGCCTACCTTCCCAGGGCTGTCAATAGAGCAAGAGCCTTCCGTCCAAGGACCTTCCAGAGAGCAGGAACTTACCATCCCAGGGCCTTCAAGAGAGCGAGAGCCTTCCATACAGGGGCAGTCAAGAGATCAAGAGCCTACCGTCCTAGGGCCTTCAAGAGAGCAAGAGCTTACCATCCCAGGACCTTCAAGAGAGCAAGAGACTACCGTCCCAGGGCCTTCAAGAGAGAAAGAGAGTGATAATCCACTTAATTTATCATGCTATTGAAAATTAACAGTAAGTAAGTGGACCTGCGGCATTGCATTAACTAGATGAATTAATGAAAATTGCATTCATCTACAAGTTTTAGGATTTACTTTACATTTTTCCTTTGGAGTAATCCTTATATCACTTATATTAAAATCAATTCCCTTTACGCGTTTTCGTTTTACGTGATTATTTATCAGAACTATTCACTTACGTAGTGCAAGGGACAGCTGTGTTACATTTTCCTGGTCTTTTTTTGATCTCCAAAATGATATTCCCTATAAAAGCACATGGTTATATTCATCCCCCCCAAATAAAAAAGTTTCTGTGCCACTGCCTTATAGCCTTGAAAATCACCCAAGCTGTAATTTATAGGATACTTTTTGAAGAGTAGTTGATAGAGTCCTGAGGTGTCCTGTAAAACAAGATCTTTAACGTGGATGGAATCATACTGCATAAAAAATATTTCCGAATAACCTAGCATAAATTTTCTGTCTTCGCGACTAACGCTAAATGTTAAGTCAGCTTGTCCCCGAGGAGTGTCTGTATAGATAGACACGAACTGTGTTATGGGGTTTTCTAATTTTTCGAGCTTAGAAGAGGAAAGTTTTGGAGTTTTTTCCCTCTAGATATACCAACTTGTTTAGCGGTTCGGTGATGGGTTTTAAATTTTGATCTCGAAGCTTGTTTGATATAAATCGTGCTTCATGAAATTGTTTATACTTTTGACGAATAGTTTCGCTGGCTTGAATTATATCCTTGATTACTTTCTCCTTCTTCATGATGAAAACGAGGAAATCGATAGAGTGCATTTACATGTTATGGTATAGAATCATAAGCGAAACAAATCTTGACATGTAATGTAACAATTAACTTATAATTTTTCTTTTTTCTTTACATCAAAATTTAATTTTTTGCTTTAAACTTAAATGGTATCGTTTTAAGAGGTTTTATATTGAGCATAATAATCACTTCTCCCACATCAGGATTTGTGTAGATGAAACGTACCATACCAGGTTGTTCGAAACTCATATTCTGGCGTTCCGCTCGATATGAAGCAGAGCGATCCCGTATTATATGGATAGCCTTGAAGATATACGGTATAAAATCCACTACGTAAGCGTTCGTCGAGGTATGATTTGGGAACAGCATCCGATTCTTCCTTTGGTCTAGCCACGTTACGAACGATATGTTTATTTGCGTTGTAAAACGTTTCGTCTTTATCATCTGTCGACATGCTCATTACTCCTATTTTCATAACTTCGACCATGGAATTACTCCCGCGATGAAGCACAGTCTAAGACTTTTTGATGTGTCGCATCCTCATAATACGTAGTGTTTAGTGCACGCGTCATCTGGCTTAGTAGATCGTCCATGGTTAATAATCTTTTTTCTATGTGCACCGTAACTACCGTCAGAGTTAATGACAAAATTATTCCCCCTACCATTGTCAACTCTATAACGAAGGAGACTATGACCAAACTTTTATATGCTCGACATGGCGGAACGTGTAAAACTGAGGGAGAACCTTCACTTCTCAAGTATGATAAATCGATCGCAACTTTGTCTGTAACGTCCCTCAGTTAAATCGTCGTCTTTACTGATCATCAGGAAACCGTATTTATCTCGCCAACACATGGAACACATGTTTATAAATTATCGGATATTCGTATTAACGTTTTCGTCTTATACGTGTTTTAAGTTTGTATCGTCCATCTTGAAAAGAACAAGAAGTTTGCGTTGTCTCTCATAGCTGTTTAGGTATACGCGAATACGTTTGGCATAGGTACAAACACTCTACCGCTTTATGCTGTTCCATGATAAAATAGGCTTGAATGTTGTTCTGTTTATCCCATGCCACATCGTCAAATATGAAAATGGAGTTAGGTAACGAATTTACTGGTGGAATTATATGGTCAATCTTCGTAAAAGTAAAATAGCCTAACCCGTCCTTTTACTGATTGAAATAATATATTCTTTTTTAGAATTCAAACCTTAAGATATATTAAATATTCTGAAAATCGAAATAGATACTTATAATTATTATGAGATATTATCTACTACAATATTAATTATTTAAATGTATAAATCGTAACATTCTAGGAGGTAAAAATAAAACATGCACTTAATTTTAATATTATATTTTCCTAATTTCCCAAAGCAGGTCCCTAAAAAATATTGTAGTTCAAACAAGTAGATATTTTACATGCATGAATCTTTTAACTGTTTGTTTTTCAAATAATGTATTATCTAAGTTGACAAAAGTATTTATTTAAATGGTTTTCTCTTATCAGCAGCATCAATCTGTTTCCCTACGTAACATTCTAACATCCTTTCAAATGTAATATCTCATTTCATCAAACAACATGATGAGAGAAATAGGGGGTGATGTGAAAGTTTGCGCTCCAACCAAAGACTAAGGACGAAGTAGATTGAATTTTTGGCTTCTGCGCATGATGCTAAATAAATGCTGGCTATTTGTAGGCAAAATATCGGGAGTTACTACATGCATTGTTTTAATTATGTAGTCAAAGGAACTAGTTTATTTTGTCATTTAGCGAATACACGAACATTATATATGTCAAAAATTTAAATAAATGTGATTTAAAATGTATCCTTCATGTGTAAAAAAACTTCTAGTGTGATCAATAGTTGCATGTGTGTCACCGCATATATATATTATACAAACAGTTCAAGGCTCTTTGTGTCACAGTTAACTATGAGAGACCATAATCGCTCTAGGCACTACCACCATTGTATTTATTTCTATTTATTTGAGGTATTTAACATGCACGTTCTGAATCGACTGATTATATCAGCACACAACTTATAAACTAATTAAATCTAGAACAGAAATAACATCCAACCCCAAGCCATTAATTCATCACTATAAAAGGGGAAACCCACCTTTTAACCAAATATAAATTTTTCGCCATGCCAGGAATAGAAACCGGGACTATTAGCTCAGTAAACAGACACGCTACCAACTGAGCTAAGGTGATGGACAACTTTCACCATTATAAACATAATATAAGTTCTTGGCCATAATCAGCTTTTTTTCCATTATTGCCGTTAGTCTGAACTACTACGTGACTACTAAGGGAAAACTAATATTCTAATTATCCAATAGACTTGAAAACTTTACAAATAAAATTCAAAGTTTGCTACTTTTAAACAATTTTGGTAAAGTTAAAAACCTACACTAGACTTGGACCTATCGAATTCAACAATCATTGGAGTGAAGCTAATATTTTCTTATGTCATCTGATTTTATATAAAGTGTTACATTTTAATTCTTATTTGACATTTTTGAACAATTTATTATTTTCACCAAACTAAATACAATGTATATTTATCAACGAGTGACTTTTTGTGATAGTTCAAACCGAGATGCCCCTGCTTTTGGCTATATGAACTCAAACTCAAATTCGAGTAAAAAACCAAATTATAATCGAGAATAATTTAATATGTGACTGAAGTTCATCAACAAATTAAGTTTATAATGTAATACAAGTTTATTGCTGTGTTAAATTCCTTTTTTCCTTCTGTTAAATTCCTTATTTGATATAGACTTCTCATAGTAAATTTCCTATGTGATACAGCATTATTACCATGGTAAATTCCATATGTGATACAGCATTATGATTATGGTAAATTATTTAAGTGATACAGCAATACCAATATGGTAATTATTTAGGTGATACAGCATTATATATATGGTAAATTATAAGTGACGCAGCATTATCAACATAGTAAATTATTTAAGTGTTACAACATTACCAATATGGTAAATTATTTAAGTGATACAGCACTATCACCAAGGTAAATTATTTATGTGATACATCACTATCAACATGGTAAATTCCCTATGCAATACATCACTATCACCATGGTGAATTATTTAAGTGATAAAGCATTATTACCAAGGTAAATTATTTAAGTGATACAGCACTATCACCATTGTAAATTATTTATGTGACTGTCATCATGTTAAATTACCTGTTTAATATTAAATTCTCTGTGTGATACGGTATTATCATTGTATACTCATATATTCAACCAAGCTTTCTATAAAATATAAATTCAAATGGATTTCAACAAAACTTTATTTAAACACAAAATAGCTATAATAAACTATGTTTTTTCTTTCTTCTGAACTAGTATCCTAAACAAAATTTGAGAAATTGAAAATCATTATGTTAGGGGCTAAAAATAGCATAAAGCAATAAAGAACTATAGTTAACATTGTCCTGTTTCTACTATAAAATTAAAAAGTCAAAATCAACATTTTAAGGTCAAAGTGTTTAAAAAAAACATTTAACTGAACTTGGATCAATATACAAATTTAATTATATTCACCACTCTTAAAATTATTATATTATATGATACGGTAACTTATAGATTTTTAATGTTGATCAAACTCCAACTAAAGTTCTCTGAAAAGTGTTGAATACTATTATTAATGGCCAAGTTCATGTTTAAAGACATACCGGATGGTTACATAATTAATACTGGCTTTGCTCGTTGGGAGCTCTGCGCCCAAACCCCCAGTGAAATTTCTTTGCAAGTGGATGTAAACTAATGTAATTCCAGCGTTGTTTTGAGCGTAACAACTTAAAGTTACCGATATTGTATTGTACGAGTATGTATCGCATCGACTTTAAAGTTGCTCCACCATTTTGAATTTTTTTCGGGGGTTAAAAATTAAAATATTTAACTTTTTGGAATTTCCCCGTCGGTCACAGGCTGGAAGCTATAAGTTTGTTAAATTTCAGGTTTCTAGCTCACCTGGAAGTGGATAAACATTAATATCAGTGAGTGAGTCAGCCATGTGGCTTTATGGTAGTATAATAATATAATAAGTAAACAGAATAATCCAACTTATGCAATCTAACTAAACCATGTAGCTTAAATCATTTCAAATAATAATTCCCACAAGAACTATCTGTACTACCTTAGAATGTAATAATCTTGTACACACTACGGTGGTCAAATGGTGTGAGTCATAACGCTAGCAATATACTGGACTGTTGATCACGGGGAGATTGGGGATCAAATCCCCGTTTGGTATGATTTCCTAAATAGTTTTCCACTCTCCTTTCACATCAATACAAGTACACCTCTTATAAATTTAATCTTCTTCCTTTCTAAAACATTAGTGCAATTAGTACATATGCGTCAAACTTGAATAGTTAGTGAAACGTGGTGGCAAAAAATATAACTACAACAGTAAAATTGATTTAAATAAATTTTGGAGCATTCTATACCTTAACCAAACATAAAATTTAACCATATATCAACCACACTGGTTTACTGTGTAAACTGTATACAAATAATAGTGCTAAAAATATTTCTTACTTAACTATATATTTTCTGCAATATACTTATATGGGAAATCAGTAGTTTTAAAAGAAGAAAACAAAACTCTTACTTCAATGTCCGCGACATGATTATTTCCAACGAACCTCGCTGGTGGCGCCATGTTGTTGACTGATAGAACTGCGATGAACTTGCCTCACACTGACAGAGCTCTCGCGACTCACTGATGGAAATGAAACAAAGCACTCACACTTATATTGTGTAAACATGACGTAATTGTATGCCAGATAAAATTATGTCAACATTGACCACTTCACGATTTCTCAGCCTTGGTTTAGTTTCTTTCACTTCTTAAGTAGATTGATTATGTTTTAGAGCCATGGCCAAAAAGAAAAGTTTCATATTTCTAAAAAAATGTTAGCACCGCGTCTTACTACCCGTTTGGGTTACACGCGAAGTTTCATACTAAATGTATAACATTATTATTTTTTAATTATAATTTGTAGCATTTTAACTTTGATGGCGTAGCACTTTGTAGCATCTCAAGCTATAATTGCCCAAATTATATTTGATTAAGAATGGAAAACCGTTTAGGAAAAACTGCCCTCAGTACACTTGACCGGAATTCAAATTTCAATCTCCCCTTCATCAGCAGTCTATTCTATTGTTAGAACATTCGACTACCGAAACGGGTTGGTTTTATTTAGTTGAAGTCCTTGCCGTGACTCCTGGGCACCGTGTTAATTTAAATAGAATAAGATAGGCCTACTGTGAGACTTTAGGTTTAAGCTAGGCTGGTGACTCCAGATGGCTTTGATTTGGGGATATTCCACTATGAAGTATTTTGCTCAACATCTCAACGTCAACACCACTGGCATGTCTTTTCCTGGCCTCTTTTTCAGTAATTTGATTTTTGTTGCAAAGGAGGAGGTACCATATTTTGAATATATGTTATTTTACACGTTGGAACAAACAACCGGTCCATATGGTTTTCAAACAACACACATAGAGATTTTGAAAAGTTGTCTGCGATAATATATGTCAAACCAGAGGTGCGCTTAGGGGATTTATCGAGGTTCCCCAAACATCTATTAAGAGGAATCATCGATTATATTTGTGACATGCTTGAGTTAAATCAAGGGTTTGGTCAGCTAAATACAATTAAGAAAAGGTACAATGCAATTCTGTGAGTGGACCCATTATCAGTTAAACCTCCTGATTTAAATACCTATTAATAGATAATTTTTAGCTACTTTATGTATACTCGTATATCCATTATATAGTAAAAATAATAGTAAATTAAATTTAAACTTGTATCTCAAGATATAACTGAGGAAAGTATCATACAGAGAATATAAGTTTTCATTGTTATATATTCTAAACAAAATATTTACATTTTATGATCAAACTTACCTTAACAAATGTTTACAGCAAATCAATATTTGTATGTGAGTAAAAATATTTTTTACTGATTTTAAAAAAGTCAAAAATTAAAATCCTAAGAAATAGGATAACAGTCAGCCATGTTGCAATCGGAGTTCGAGAACACGCGGAACACCCAAAACTATATCCCAAAGATGTATAGTTTTTAGAAACACGCAAATTGTCAATAATGACCACATTTCAGCATTTTTGTGGCAAACCCGCAAATTATACATAGCTAGCTATTCTATTTTAAATTGTTTGACCCGCTTTGCTGGCCACATGGTCAATATAAGCTGTCACTCCCACAATATACTTGATTGTTGTTGACGGGGGGTGGGGGGGATCAGGGCTCAAATCCTGTTTTTGTGTATTGAAGGTGGTTTTTCCTAAATGTTTTTCCAATCCCTCCCCACAAATGCGTGTACTCTTCTTTTAATTCAACCTTCCTCAGCCCTAACACACTAGCTAGATAAATTAGAACAAATGAATGCAACCTGAACGTATAGTAAGACACGCTGCTAAACAAATATATATAGATATCTTGTTTGAGGAAATCTGGAACACCTACTAATGAAATTGCACGATGTAAACGCACGCAAGAATCCATCTGAACTACCCAGATTTCAACTGACACATCCATTAGATCTGACAAATATAACAGCTCCCAGATTTATGTTTAAAATAGCTGTGATAAAATTCTTCCATGTTATAGATATATAAAATATAGTTATGGTTCTCGCCCAACCTAACTTAACCTAACCCAGGTGTCAGCAACATTTTAGTAGTGTTGTCCGAAGTAATATTACAAAGTCACTCAGCGTGCCAACCAACCTAAGCACACCCAGATCGTTTAAGTTAACTAGTACTACTATTAAAACAAATTTATTTTGATCATTTAAAATGTAAACGTGACAAAATGTTTCTAAATCAAATACATTAAATAACTACGGTTTTTTGAATATTTAATATTTTAATAGAAATCAGAATAATCACAAGAATTATAAATGTGTTTAGAAAAATTTTAAGTTCCGAAAATTTTATTTTGAAATTTTGAAACAAAACAATTGAATAATATGAACATTAAACACGTTGTTATTAAAATTATTACTTACATCAATGGGTTTAATTAGGTGTAAAGGTATTATTCTTTTATTCAAAACACTAAGCGTGCCAGGGAAAATCGTTCCACGTGCCACTCTTGGCACATGGGGAGTAGGTTTTCAACCCTTGACCTAACCTTTCATGTGTTAATAAATTGACATTTTTAATAATATTGATCAAATAAACAATTTAATATTTATAGAAAAAGATGACATACAATGTCAAAGAATCATGGACCAATAAACTATAATGCAAAGAAGATGTTCTTAAGTGAAAACATGTCTCTGATGAATAAAAGTGTTATTGTTTGAAAATAGTGAAGTATTATACCACACTTTCCTAAAGAAACATTTACGTTGAAGTATATACAATTCAGTGCTACAGGTAATACCGTACAAATATGAATTAAATCTTTAACATATTTAAATATGTAGTTATCATCAATGTTGTTTACAGTCTGCCAAGACTATACTTATATTTAAAGTTGGTTATTAGCTTGTATATTGGTTTCAAAAACCATATTATATTGAAAGTTTAATAAATATAATGAATAAGGTATCTTAAAACTTTATTACATTTGTTTGAATCAAACTTTGTGTAGTTTCCATACATTCAAACTATCACTTAGGTTATAGGCTTGTAGAAAGAATTGTTATATTTAAAAAAATTAAAAACTTGACTCATATCTTATACATTGCTTTCAAAAACCATATTATGTTGAAAGTTTGATGATTATAATGAAACAAGTTAGCTAAAAACTGTATCACATTTGTTTGAATGACATACTTTGTGTGGATTTTAGTAATAATCCCAATCTGTAAGGCTTCATTTCGTACCGGAATACTATCATTTATATATAATTTTGGTAGAATAAACGGCCATTTAGAACGGAAGAAGAAATTCCCTCTGGAAGGTTTTTTATCCTAACTAAAGACAACTATAGCAGATGATTCTGGTACGAGATAAAGCCTTCCAAACGAGCTTCCTTCAAAAATTATCGTATATATTAGGCTACATCATCTTATTTACAAAAAAACTCACCAGTTTCAAACTTTATTATGCTCTTCAAAGCTTTTACTAACATATTTATTTCATTTAACTAATAACACATTGATGTATCTCATATATTCAATCAAATTAATTAACTATGTAAATATGCCACATTGCCTTGTATGGGTGTAAGAGAGAAAGAGATACCCGAAAGTTTCCCTCTCTCTTGGACAATGGTATGCATTAAATTTTACAAGAAATAATCAGGTAGGTGAAGGTTTGTACTGGTAGATAAAAATAATATAAAAAATTATCTAAGGTACAAAAAATAAATCAATAAAAAATATGCATGTTTTCATGCAGAAAAAATATGTAAAAATATAAAATCTTGGAAAAATGATATGTCAGTGAAACTGTCTATAATGAAAGAAAAAAATATGATCATTCAGCCCGTCTAAATGATCATCTTTTAGTCGTGTCGAGCACGTTTACAAGGTCTCTGATACCCAAACGGCAATGTATTAAAATCATCAGTTATCCGTCATTTGGTGTACATGGGCCGGTAGACTTTATTCTGCGAAACGGTACATACAGTCGCAAGAAATTTTCTTACAATCTTGTGCTGTATTTGTATGTACCTTTCCGCAGCCTGCTCGGTGACCATCGCCTTTAAAATGTCAAAACTAACGCCGTTCCTGTTTCCGTAATTTATGGTGATCCCACGAACCTTGCACACCGTTTTTGTATTGGCACAATCGTCACCAAAACAAATTCTTGATGCGTAATTCTTGGAGCCACCAGATACAAGGGCGCTAATGTAGCTTCCAGGACCATAATCCTGAAGTTCCTTGGTTAGGTCACCCAAAAAGTATCCACTCAGTGGATTCCAATTGCCGGGACTTTCCGTGAACAGAACGCTATTTGTATCGTGGTACAAAACGCGTGCCTCACTTTTTTAAGGATGCTGTATAAGTACAACCTAACTATAGCAGTCATGTAGCATGCCACCGTGACACACGTGCTAGGGTTAGGGTACAACGCGTCACGCACATCCTTAAAATTGAGGAACATAACCTCATCATTGACGTCAATGACGCTGTCCACAGTGATGTGCGGATCCGTCAGGTACTTGTGGATGCCCTGATAGTCGTTGACAACGGCTACGTGTGATAAATCGGGCCTTTGCCTAAACTTTCCTCATAGTGAATTTAAAAATTGTTTAGCCAGTGTTCGGAGAACAGGGTTTTTACCAACATAATCGAAATCGAGTTTTAACCCTTCACTCTACTCATAATTTTGATTGTAAGCTAAGTTCTCATTTTGTGAGGTACACCATTCTGGCCATCCATTGGTTTCTTGTTTAGTTTCCAAAAAAAAAATAGCAATGTACCCATGAAATAATCCGCCAGAACGTGTCTGACGATCGTACACAGATACATTGTACTCCCACAATTCGTGTATGGCTTCAAAGATGTAGCCTTTCTCAACGGCTTTCCGGATCTCATCGATTACCCAGATGCCTGTCAGCCGACGATCTTTCTTTTCGCTGTGCTGACATGAACCTTGTTTTTTTTATTCCCCGCATTTCCTGCACAAGATGAACATTAACTTGTCATGCATCCTTGTAGGCAATATGGGCATGAATAAATCCCATATAGGCATCACGGTAACTTTGTATATGCCTTATACTTGTTCTATAAACAGACAATTTGATTCCAAGTGAATTTTGGGGTGGCCGATGGGGTATTTGTTGTACTTGCAATCATAAGGATACAATGAACACACATCCAAGTACTTGATCTTCTCTCCACAAGAAAGGTCTGCTTCGTGGAACGGTGGAAGAGCTTGTTACAATTTGTCCCTGGGACTGAGGGGCTCCTTGCTTTACACATTATGCCTAAGTACAAATGGTTTCAAGTCCTTTTCGGCGTGTTTCATTGTATTAAACTTACATTCCCTCATCTCTACGGCCGTGTATTCAGCATTCTTAAAATTTTCCACGCATGCCATGGTCGCTTCATAGCGCGTCTCCATGGTCTCATGTCAGTTGATTTTGATAGGGGGGTCCTGTCAGGATAACAGGGAGGGCACTCGTGCCAATAATAGCCCCAGAACTGGAAGACGGTGGTGGTATCTTCAGCTTTAAAAACGCCATCTACAAGTCGCCCTAATACATATTATTCACGGCCGTTGCCAGCATGAAGAATAGAGGCCTGGCATTGATGGGCCTCCCAGCTGAGCCATTGTACAGCGACGTTTGACTGTTGGTCTGCATACTGGTAGCCACCGTTAGGGATGATACATATGGTATTCTCCTTAACATGACTTTGGTGGTAAGCCAACATGGACGCTCCTGCGATCGTAAATGCCTCTCTGAAAGGATCTACCTTGGCATTTTACATGAGCATATCTCTAAATTTTAGGCAGGCCTTCCGTAGGATCTCTACATCTTTTACGCAATACAGTTCTAACTCATGGTTAAAATCAAAGACATAATTTTATCTGACCAGCGCGTCATACCACTTCTCAAAGTGTTCCTTTCACTCAACTGACATCTTTTCGATGCCGTAGTCCTCCTTTGGTGGCAAGGGACCCCTATACCCTACGTTTTTGTTTTTATTTAAAAAATGGGGAAAATATCCCTTGGCCAACATTTCTTCCAAGCCGAATATCTTTGCAATCTTGGACAACGCCATCGGGAGAAAGTTCACAGAGTCAATAAAGTGGACCGGGACGTAACACATGGAAATAATGGTCCCACCGTCCTTTATGAGCTCTGGAGTTCATTTTTTAAGCCCCATCATATATTTTAAAATAAAATTTATATCATAGCCCTTGGAAATTTAGCCTAGGAGGGTGACGTCCTTAAATTTTGTTGATTTAATTTGCTCGAGTAGTAAAAAAAATTGGGCCATTGTGGTATTACCCTCGAATATGCTTATCTTATCCCCTCACATTGGGTGCAATTATGGTAATTTCCATAAATATGAAGGCAGGCAAGCCTTGCAACACTTCTGTACGACACAGAGTTTAAGCTCGTGTAAGTACGTGCTGGCCGCATCTTGAAGAAGCCTTCCTTGACTGCATTTTAAATCATAGATCATGGACAAGAAATTGCCCCTTTCCAGTGACGGCTTGGATGGCGCCTTCTTCATATAGCAAAAATACAGGATGATATGTCTCGTATACTTTACAAAAGTCTCAAAACACCGTGGTGAATAATTTGACTTTTCCAAACTCAAAAATTCCCCACAAACCTTACAAACCTTTTTGACATCACAGATCGACATGTGGCCTCTGCAAAAACTGGCACACTTATGATTATCAAAAAAATTCTGGTTTGTGAACCAACGCCAACAGTCTTTACAGACCACAGATTGACTTCCACTGCAAACCCCTTTAGCGTAGCATTTTTTGCATGTGGATACGCATTTGTGCATATTCTTATTACTGAATGGAACGTGGAAATCACAACAAAAGTACCCACACTTAAATGCGACTGTCAAGGATGTTATGACATCAAAATGGTTTTGACTATCGTCGTGAAAATACAGATTAAGGTAGCCCTTAAAGAAATGTTCGGATGGGGTAGGCCCCTCATATAGGACTTGCATCCCCCCAACGTTCCCTTAACATTGTGATTTTGTATTCGGAGGTAAGTTTGAAACTGTTTCAGTTCATTGAGCCCACCATCTTTTAAAAGATTCACTCGGGCATCACGGCATTATTCCTCTGCTTCGAGTTTTTTAATAGGATGACCAATTTTGATTTGTTAAAAGGTGTTCATGTCCATGCATACTAGCTCTCTTTTATTATCACAACAATCAACCCACGGGCAAGGCAAAGTGTGTCACCAGTTTGAATCGTAATAATTCCTTGGTTGTTACGGCTATTTGTGCTAGCGGTAGAGTTTATCACATTTATGGTTACCACTCCCGCGTGGCTGTTTATAGTGGTAACTTGATTTACAAGAGGGACGAAATATAAGGAGCAAAGCATTGCCTTGTAATACTCGTTCTACATTATATAGCACATCCTGCACGTCAAGCTGATCTGCGCGTTTAAATGACACAGATATAGGTCTTGATGAGGAGACTGAGCTGCATAATAGTAGACGTACATGAACCTCCACGGTAATTCCATGATCCTGTAGACACTCCAGCAAAGCATTGATTTGCTCCTCGAGCTAGGTTTTAACCTCACCATAGATACCATTCGACAATGCTCCACCAACCTGATCTACCAGGCCACTATTTCCCGGCAGGAGTGTTGACAATGACGCCACCACCACGACTTGCTCTGTGATGGATGCTCTTGGTAATGAACATAAAACAGTTGAGTGGCGACTGTTTATTGACTCCTCTAGAACTAGTTTGAAAGGTGACCTTTTACATAATAGAAACAAATTTCCTTCTGACCCTTTAGCTTATGCAACTAACATGAAGTGAAAGAAGCGCACACGAAAACTCTCCACAGAAAAAACCCCACAGCCATAAATGCTCACAGGGAAAAAGCCCACACGGAAAAATGCCCACACGGAAAAATGCCCACAGGGAAAAGAGCCCACACGGAAAAATGTCCACACGGAAAAAAGCCTACATGGAAAAATGCCCATATGAAAAATGTTCAAACGAAAAATGCTCACGAGAAAAATGCTCACACGAAAAATGTTCACGGTAAAAAGCTCACACTTAAAGTGCGCACACAGAAAAATGTCCATAGAGACAAATCCCCCATTCATTTTTATTTTCTCATCAAGAGAGAAAGTATTTTAATCGTGAAATAATCGAAATCGAAATAAAAAAAATTTAACAAGAAAAAAAACTTCATTTTACAATTCTGTCAGTCTCCTTGTCTTTCTTTCTATGTATGTGCTCAAACTTGATATTTAATTTTTATAAGTTTATACCTCTTGAATTTTTTTTTTCATTTCTACCCTAGCCCTCAAATTAAGGGTGATGATTGCTTTTTTTTATTCCAATTTCGAAAATGGCTAGAACGATTTTGATTGAAATGTATGTATTGACTATTTTTGACCTCCCAAATAAGTGAGATAACACCTTATATTTGGTTTTTGGCTGAAAATTATTTGAAGGGCAATATACGGACGAGTAATTTTAGAAAATTCGAAATATTTTTAAAGTGGCTCTAACGATTTGGTTCCAAATTGGTATCTGTGGTATGTATGTCACTACAAAAATAAATAGTATGGAACTCCTTACGGACTTTCTCGTTCTAGTGTTTAAAAATGTAGATATTTACTCAAAATTCATAATATAATATACACTAGTGAACCCGAGAACAAACTGTGCTATAATTACACACAATTTTTTTGACTCGCAGTTTTAAATTTTATATCTAAAGAATTAACGTCTTCATTTGTGTATTTGCACCCATAAAAAATATTGGGTCTCCAAGGCTCAACACTTCTTATTAAAATTTTGACTTCCGGTTAAAATATTTGACATTTTATTAGGGGATGCACAGCTTATGGTTATCGCATTGCTATTAAATTTCTCTTTTATCAATTTTGACCAATAAAATAGGTAATTATTGACTATTGAGTCTAAAATGAGTGAGATAAATCATTGCTGTAACAGAGGTGGATCCAGGAGTGGAGCGTGGGGGCGCCCGTCCCCTTCAATAAATTAAACCAATTAAATCAATGTTAAAGTCACTACTAGTTTTATTGTCACGTAATATTATCTCACTAACCATATTTCATCTTTTAATTTATTATTGGTAATATTATTAAATGATTAATATACGGCAATTATTATTAATACTTAAAACAATCAAATTATGTATTAAAATGGTGAAAATGGGCATTGATGAAACTACCCACACTTAAGTTGCGTTTCTCTCACCTTGTTGCACAAATATTGTTTAGGTTTATATTTATTTTATCATTTTTACTATTACTATTTCAATGATTAATAATAAATAAAGATCTTTAAATTAATTTATTTTAAATGACGTGCCTTAAACAAAAGCTTTGAATAATACCACACACACAACGTGCTAATTGTTATAATGTTTAAACTTATTTCCCTTTTAATAATCACTAAATATGTTCTTATTATTTGCTTTTAGTAAATTGTTTGAAAAAAAATTATATAGATTTTAAAATGTTTATTTTTATACCTAGTTTTTTCCCCTTATTTTTTAATTCCCCCCCTCCCCCCAAACTTCCACGACACAATGGTTGAAAAATGCTGCCTTAGAGTCTTAGACCATTCGATCACTGAAGCGGGTACTGAAAATTTATTGCTTCCCTTTGTCAAGAATTTACCACACGCCACTGGATGTATGTATGTACTAAAATAAAAGTCTTCTATATGAGTCGAATTTTTCTTTCTCTGAGCATCTACTATTCTAAAAATATTAATAGTTACAATTCAGCTCTCCCCTTGAGATTCGAATTATCGAAGTTCGATGGTACATTATATATTATGGTTTTTTCGTGT
>CABFWB010003332.1:0-38794 GCA_902151455.1 Timema bartmani
TGCCAGATAACTAGGTGCTTACTAGGTCTTACACTGTCCTCAACATAACATGAATCAAGGTAACTTGGGAGCTAATTTAGAGGCCGTGTACTGCCAGATAACTAGGTGCTTACTGGCTCTTATACTTTCCTCAAGATAACACGATTCAAGGTGGTTTGAATAAATTTAGAATTCATGAAATGCATGTAAACAAGGGGCTCATTTGTTTATACACTCACTCAACATAACAAGCTACTAGTTAGTGTAGTGCATATTCTCACCTTGACAAAACATTTTATTAATACATATTAGGCTTTAAGGTTCAAGCATAAAAAAATGTATTTGTTATATTTTTAATAATTTTTTAAATTCAAAAGTAGTAAGTGTGAACTAAATTTATATGGTAGCAGAGATCTAAATTTGTTCAGTTCATGTAAAAACATTTTCCCCATGAAATTGAATTTTAAACAAACTTTGGGGGATAAACCCCACCATGCCTGGCACTTGAGTCTGGAGATGTGATAAATTGTGACTTGGGTGGCAGGTGTTTGAATCTTGAAATTCTTCACTGGAGGTTGTTTTAGGTATTGTGAGTTTCACTGTTATTTATTTGTTTGGCTTTGGAGCTATGCTAGTTTTTATATACAGGGCGAACCTGGGCAATTCTGGAGTATTAAGGTTAATTACTCCCAGCATTCACATGAAGGCCTAAATAAATTTTACAAAATCAGTAAGATGTTAATAAAATATACATTAATGTGTTTAAAGCATTTTTTAATTTTATTCACAAAATAAATGTATCTACAGTAGCCATATTAAAGTGTTTAATTTCATGCTTTTAGAAGAACCCGTTTAGTTTCGCAATACCCTTATATAGGCTATTCTATCAATATATTCTAAAATTTTAAATACATGGGCTATTACAAATAGATAAATGTTTTTAGTTAATGAAAAAATAATTGCATTCTACAACAAAACCATAAAAAAATCAATTAGGCGATTATTAAAGACTAACAAACCAATGAAATTAACATTTCTCTTATTTCAAACTTCTTCCCAATCGGCAACCCAAATGTATGAAAATGTAAGTAGTTTAAACATGAACTAAAAATAAGCTAAAAATAAAAGTTCAAAACCTATAATCAGAGTCAGCCTCTGTGCAAAAATGGTATACAAAATGAGAACTATAATATTTTAATCTTTGACACTTCTCACGAAATCAACAGTTGCATCTTTATCCACAGTTGATTGAACCTGAACACGTTCTGCCCCTTTCGATAAAACAACTTTACTTGGTTTTGTCACAAAAGTAAACCCTGACTCATCTAAGTTCCAAATTCTATTTGGCTTATCTACAAGTCCTGTTTTATCAAAAACAACACTTTCTTATGAGTCGTAAGATGTGTCCAAATTAGTTTTTGTAGTGTAAGCTGCTTGTGCAGGACAAATTTTCCGGTTGACGCAAGCTCAAACCATATCTTTTAAAAATATACTTCACCAGTTCCAGCCAGCTTTATCTGTGTCACTTCCAAAAGGAATGCCTTGTGAACGCCGAGATGTTATTTTTTATAAGCATACTGTCTCAATTCATTTACAGATAGTCCAAAACCTATATGCTGCATTTGTATGACATAGCAGTTCAGACTTTTGATTACAACTGGCATGTTTGCAGCGTCAGGCGTTACTTGTAAACGATCCTTTAGCGTATTGTGGGGCATCTTAAACGCTTTGATACTTTTATAAAAAGACCAACCAACTTTTAAAACTTTATTTAAGGCTTCTATCGTACTAATATCCCTCTACCCTTTTCCATACTGTCCTCTTGGTTTCGACATCTGTAACATTAAAAGGTTTCTTGCAAGTTTATAGGCTAATTTGGCCAAAAGGATAAACTATAGACCAATATTATGTTGTTTGTTTTGATTTGGTAGGCAATGAATATAATTTAAATAAATGAAATAAGAATATTAATTAAATAAACGTTACAAGACTTTGAAAGCACCTGCAGCTCCATCTATCCAGAAAAAATCACAATAAAAGCTTAACCGAAAACAAGGATCTACAAGCTGCCTTCTTTTTAAAGTAAAGCAAAATATAGTTTAAATTAACCAACGTGTTGTAACTAAAAGAATATTATATTAATTGGTACTTAAATTTAACAAAATAATGTTTAAAATGTTCAAACGATACATTTGTCTCTCACAAATAAATATAACACACAAATTCTAAACATTCCAAAAAATTGTAGTTTCAATAACATCCACTATAATGCACCAAAATTAGTAGGATTATTTTCTGATTTCAAACTCTCAGGATAATTTCATAATAAAATAAATACAAAAATTGCAAAATTAGATATACTATGAAATTAACCTGGTTTGCCCTACATATGTTGTTTCTTCAGACTCTTGAAACAATATTTTGTATATAAAGTATATATGTATGCATTAGTACACAAACACTTATTTATTCATACTCTCTAAACAACTTACATAGCTAATAGGACACCAGACCTTATGACAAAAAAACTAACTATATAGCAGCACACATGCGAGCTATACCGACCAAGTGGCCGCCGTATGTTGGCGAAGATAGTGCTGACGTTTATGGATAGAGGGTGTCATGTGGTCAGCACAACGAGCCCTCCGGCCGCTAATCTCAGTTTTCTAGACCGGAGCCGTTACTTTTCATTCAAGTATCTCATCACTTGTCCTCACAAGGCAGAGTTGACCCCGTTCCAGACCCACTGATTTACAGAAAAAGTTAAAGGCGCAGGGGATCGAGCCCGGCACCTTGGAATCTTTAGCCAGGAAATCTGACCACTATATCACTTTATGAATATAATTGAAACTGACCCACCCATCACCTATCATGATACGTCTCTAGTGGGTTGTCCCGGATAAAATTCGAACTCAAAACCTCTGATAACACACATATAAAAAACCTCTTCGTCCTGATTAAGCAATGACTGGTCCAAATCTTGGCTGCGTGTAATTTTTTCTAAATAATTTTTAAGTCTCACTTCTCGCGAATTCACGTGCACTTCCTATAAAGTACTACCTATATCTTCCCCACACTGTAAGCGGATGTACTTTAAGGGGTAGTGGGATGCTTATCTCCAAAACAAATTATGTCAAGAATCCTCTATCTAGTATTGCCATTTGAATGCACATATAAAAAGATGATTGAGAAAGCCTACTGTCTTTAATACCATCACTTTGCACATTGGTGAACACACGGAATAAACTTAAAGGTAATATTATTTGGTGTTTCGATGACGAGGATGCTAAAGTTTGAATCCAAACTGGGTGTTCTGAGAGTGGTTTTTCCTACATGGTTCCTCACACCCTCCAATCAAATTCCAGTACATTCCCTCTAAATACTACCCTGCACATCCCCACATGGAGAGTGTATTTAAATTAGATAGCCAAGGTGGGTAGTAAGAAGCAGTAAATAAAAATGTCTTCATTATTTTCTTTTAGCACTGCGTGTTACTAGAGATGAATACTTTCCGGGAAATTTTGAATAGGAAAATTTTCAGCAGTGGCGGCTTGCGGTGGAGGGACTAAATTGTAGAGGTGGCATCTAGAGTATATTTTACTTCAAAATATAGTGTGTTAAGAGACGATTGGGTTATCATAAGGGGGCATGGAGCTGGGGAAGGGGGGTTAGTCAGGAAGTACGGAGAATAGGAGGGGAGACAAAAGTTGGGTCAACCCTAAAATTATTTTAATTAACTAAGTGGTGATAACAAATTGAAGTATGATTTATGAACAAAACGGGTCCACAAAAGCTCTCATTAATTTGTTTCTTACTACTTTTTTTTTGGCACCACGTCTTACCAACAGTTCGGGTTATACGCCTACGTACTAATTACTCTAATGTGTTATTGATGAGAAGGTTGAATTTAGAGGAATTTCACCCGTGAGACTGGAAAAGTATTTAGGAAAAACCACCTTCAATGCAACCGACTGGTATCGAACACCGATTTCCTTGTCATCGGCAGTCAAGTCTATTACGAGAGTAGCACGCTAGACCGTGCTGCCAACAAAACACGTTTGTTGATGTTTCTGGTGTTAACGCCCTGAAGTGAAACTAATATTAAGTATAAACGTTGACATTTGGGATATCTATATCTCGATTACAATATAGTTCCATTTAATCAGCTGAAATTACTTTACAGGAATAATAATTGAACATTTTCCATCTCACATCTCTACGTCTTACTAACTGTTCGGGTTATACGCCTATATACTAATTACGCTAGTGGATTAGGGATGAGGAAGGGTGAATTTAGAGGAAATGTATCTGAATTCACGCTGAGAAAGATTGGGAAACTATTCAGGAAAAACTACTGTCAGTGCACCCGACCGGGATCAAGCCATGATCTCTCCATCATCTGCACTCTAGTCTGTCGGGAGAGTAGCGCCTTAGACCATGCAGCCACCGAAGCGGGAGCCGTCACTATTGATTAATAAATACATTTTTTTTTCTAAATAGTTTCTAATAAGAATTCCATCGTTACTTAATTTTCCTTCTTCTGCTCGAATACAACCCTTGTGAGTAATTGCTCTTATTTGTCAGAGACAGACGAGAACAGTTAACTGGCGTATCCATGGAAACAAGGAGAATGGTTCGTTGTTTGGTAAATTAACTTTGTTAGCTCTCTTATCGGGCTGGGATGCCAGTAAGGGGAACAAGAGTTACTGGCCCAATGAGATATATTACCCCACGGATAACGCAAAACTTAGACAAGTAATACAGGCCCAACCAGGCTTCGTATTGTAGTGCGGTTACATGGGATATTCATTTTAAGAGTGAAATCATGTTACCATATTTTTTTTTAAACTATCAAAAAAATAACCAAGTGATTAAACCAAACCATTTCACTCATATTAATTATTCTGTCATCAAGTGTAGAATGTAGATAAACTCGCTTCGATGCAATTTATAATTCAAGCGTAAGGTTCGGCCAGACTGACAAGCGTGCAAGCGAGCGAGAGCGTAATTAGCAGATAGCTCTCTATAGTTGTTGACGAGGAGGCTCCGAATCTTGGCTCAGTGAAATGAGGGTGGTTTTTGACAAGTGAGTTATTGTTGTGGTTTTCTAATCCTCTCTCCACGCAAATGGTGATTCTTATTTGAAAAGGCCTACTTTGATATTACTGAAGTATTTTAACATATCAGTTTTATATATATATATACACACACATATAAGTATGGTTTATCGTCTTACCAATTAAATTAGGCCGTTAGTAGGAAGTGTGCTAAACCTATCGATATTAATAAAAATGTCAAAATGAGTAGTTTTTCTAGCACTCAATGAACCAACATATAATAATATGGTCTAGCGCCTGTAAACTAGACCGTACCGGGTCGAGTGCGCGCGCTTGAAAAATAGAACCAGTGCTATCTTTCAAGCTTGCTCGCTCGCTCGCGTGCTCCAGTCTGGCCACCTCTCATTACAACCAATGTGTTCTATTTTATATTTTAGTCGCTCGTGCGCTCGCTTTCTCAGTCTGGCCGCCCCCTAAGAGTGTTTTTGTTAAGGTCGAAGCCAGAAACTTTCCGCCTCGCGAAATGGCTGCACTCTTCGCATACCTGACAGCTGTTCCAGCTAAATCGCGAAATAATAATAGGAGAAAATTTTAATTCCTAATCCGGCCAGCCAAAGCGCGAGCTGACCACGACAGCCTGGCCAGCGCCCGAATTGATTGATGGTATGACACAACACAACACAATCCCATCCTAACCTACTACTCGACACAGTAAATATTGTATGCGGAAAGAATGTCAACTACTTGAAGAATGAAGGGAAAGACGAATGAAACACGTCATCTGTAGTTATCTTGACTCAGTGTTGCCAACTGTACGATCTGGATACTAATGTTGATATAATTTCAACACGTGTACAATCCAATTTTAGGATATTTTCTAAAAGTAAAATCCTGTGGCCCTGCCATCTAGTAACACATTTCACACCAATTATTATTTTTTTTATGAAAATCGCAGGGTTTATCAATATAATGCCAGAAAGTAACATCCTACTGGTCAAAATACAATCCATTTTAGGTCCATGTACTATCGCTAGAGACTATAGACTTGGCAACAATGTCTTGACTTCCTGGCGTGTACACTCCGGTCAGCTTACAGAAGGGGGCGCGTAAGTTCTATAGTTAAGGACTTTCAGTAGTTTTGTGTAGAACGATTTTACTTTATTTTTGCCTCTTTTGACAAACATTACGGATACCTAATGAACTTTAAATACAAGATAAGTAAAGTGTTTTTAAAATGGCTTCAAATAAGCGTGCTAAGGCAACTATTCATAAAGAAGGACTTACGTCCCATTTGCCATTTGGTACTGACTGTACTAGAGCGCTATGGGTATCTCCTCTCACCCCTGCGTCTTTCATACTCTAGAGCGATTACAGCGCTTGACCACGAGATGTAATGTTTTCTGTTGTGTCGAGTAGTTCCCTGGCCTAACCTAATCGCTGAGGCTAAGGAGTCACCCCCCCGGGTGGGGGTATCCATGGGGACTGGATGCTGATCGTAACCCCCATAACCACCACCCATTCTCTTGGACAGAAAATAACTCAAACTATTTGTAGATTTGGTAATATATAAAATAGAAGACTATAATTAATTTACCGGACAGGAAAAAAACTGAAACCATTCCTGATAGAGAAATATATATTATATATTTTATACTTTGGCCGGATTCCTAAGGTCATATCGAAAACTGGCCAGTTAAATCCCGAAATGCTGGTCAATTATTTTATATTTCGTGCTTTGTCTGATTTCGGTGGCCAAAGCTAGAAGTGGCCGGTCATTTCGTGAACAGTATGAACTTCAGGCTCTGGCCATGACATACATTTTATTTTCACGGTTTCTCATTGACGGTAGGCCAATATAGTAGGAATGAACAAAGGTTAAAAAAAGTATATATATATATATATATATGCCACACTTGCGTGGATGGAGAATGGGAAACCATTTGAGAAAGACCACCCTTAGTTTCCTGGCCGGGATTTGAAAACGGACCTCCTCGTCACAGTCATACGAGGAAAAATTAGATTAACATTTAGACTACGGGCCCTCAGGAACGGGTAATACTACCGGTAAATCGGGTGTGAGGTAGGATCTTAAAGATACAGCTCAAGAGTTTAAAGAGCAAATACAAAGGTGATAGGTAGACGTAATACTCAATAACTACTATTTTAAAAGAAATTGATTTCATAATTTGAGAAGGTTGTAAGAGGTTTAACAATATATATATATAATTATTCCTAGCATTAAGTTATAGAAATCAATGTTTAAAGAAATTCTGTATGCTAATTTTCACAGAGGGCTCAAAAAATAAGAACATTTAAAAAAAATTAAGTAGTCGTATCCGACCCGCAGACCACTAATTTGTGACCCTGGTCACAGACAAGGATTCACCAAATCCTCAGCCTTACGAAAGTTTCGTTGCACTCCTTGAGCCAGGTTGAGTCCATCAACACTGGGGTTCGCTAGTGTGATAAAACCACTTCCAAATGTACAATTGAACCCCTGAGAATACAAATGGTGTAAGTTACTTTTTTTTATATTTGAGTTAACAATGTAAGCATATGAAGAATTATTCATTCTGTCAACTGGTAAAGTGATGTAGGTCATACTTTATAGGTTTACCGCTATATTACACTAAATATTTGAGCTTGTTAACACACCAACGCGTTTGTTGACAGAAAAAGTGGTGTAAGTCGTGATGTGCTTTTGAATTTAGATGGCCTGGTTCAAATTTCTAAGTTATAATGACCACACTTAGTGATTCTACGATCGAAAATGAAAGTAAGCCTAAATAAAAATATATTATTGGGCATTTTTTATTTTAGGCGGGAATATTGAACAATAAAAAATTCTAATTTAGTAGATAAGGCCAATTATTTCACGCGAAAAAGTTAAGTTTTTACGTTGCTTAAATCTCTAGTAGGGCTTAAATAAAATAAACTATTAGGCATTGCTTATTACTAATGCTACTTACATAGTTTCATTATAACTGTTTGCTAACTGTAATTTTTATTTTAGACGAGAATAATGAACAATAACAAATTCCAATTCAGGGGATAGTGCAAACTATTTCATGTGAGAAAGTTGGGTTTTGTGTTTTATGATGCTTAAATTTTTTTGGTTGTGTCTTTTAACACATTAGATTTTTACTTTTTGTCATTAGTTATTTTCAAAATATTGTTTAGCGTTAGTGATAATAAATCTCTATTGAGGTTACAGTGCTACTATGAAAATTAACTTTGTTTAGTCTTTCAAAGTGATGGGAGTGACAATGGCCATGTAATGCGTGTCAAGTTAGGGAGATTTAAATTTAACATAAATAGCGTTAAATTTAACATAAATAAGTTTTTTGATCTATAATTAACAATTAAAAAACTACCTAACTTAGACAAACAGCTTTTGAGTTATTTAATTGCCTAATTCTAAAAATTGTTCACAGCACAAATGGTCTAAGTCATCAAATAATACAAATAATTGTAAAAATAAATTCTTAACTAGATAAGTTTTTTATATTTTCTAATTTTGATTAGTGCATAAGTTAAGTTGAACCTTTATGTATGCACCTAATTATTTTGAAAAGATCAGAAAAATCGGTGAGTTTTCTATATGGATCTAACTTTACCTCCAATTATCTCAAAATGAGAAAAAATGACTTACACCACTTGTATTCTTAGGGGCTCAATTATTAAACGACTCGCCATCTTTGTGGTCGATTGACTCGAGAAGGATATTTGTGTCTTGTCTCTAGTGAAACCATTTATAAATGAGCTTTTTTTAAATGCCTCTTGATGGTACTTAGTGATCGATACCCATGGAGAGCAGCCATTTTAACCTGTAGGCTGTGGGTCTGGTGTGTTCATTATTAGCAACTTCTTGCCTCTTTTAGTAAAATCACACAATTCAATGAGAATCCCACACGATGGTAGGAATCTTACAGTTTCTAAACCTTACTATATCTACTCTTATTTATTCAAACGATAAATTATATATTCTAAAAATGTAAGTGTTGCCCCAGTGCCGGTAGTCGAACCTGGGTTCTCAGGGTGCATAAGTAAGACCCAGTTTGAGAAGTGTTTGTGAACGTGGGTCGATGTGATGTGTCGGAGTCACGTGACACGGATGACGTAGACATTGACTTGTGACATTTTAGTGAACTTTATTAGAACTGAGAACCTTATAAGTGAACGTTATTTAAAGGTTTCAGTAACTTTTTTTGTTTTGTTTTTTTCCCTTTATTAAATTGTATTAAGTATATTTAATTTTCTTAGGATGTACTGTACTTAGGTAATAGTAGCTTTGTATACTGTAGTTCAGTGATTATTTAATTTCAACTTACGTGTTTCATGTTTCTCTCAATAATCTCAGCCTTGACATTTCGTATTCATTTTCGATCGTGTATTTTACGACTGACTTAGCACATATCCTTTAAAAAAAACTCATGGTTTGCAAAGTAATGCTAGTTAGGTTACAACTACTGGCAATTAATGTCAGACATAGCTCTTTTACAAAGTCCAGCCTCAACTAATAGATTGTATCAAAAATCAGATTTATAATACAGAAACTAAATAAATTATTGTACACATAATCTATTATGAGGCCAGATTTTGGAAAGAAGTAATTTGTGAAACTTAATTTTTACGATAATCCACTAAATAAATAAATTTAGGCAATAGAATGTCACCTATGTCATTTCCCAAATTAATCACTTGCTTGAAATTATATTTAATGATGATATTTGACCCAAGTTTCACAAGTCAATTAAACACAATAAACTTGAGTATATAGCACTAAAAAGTGAGGAAATGAGGACCTCGGGTAATAAATCTTGAACCAGGCGTCTTAAGAGCCCGTCTCACTCCAAGGATAGAATCTAACTTAAGTAGGTAATATATCCTGAACCAAACGTCTTAAGAGCCCGTCTCACTCCAAGGATAGAATCTAACTTAAGTAGGTAATATATCCTGAACCAAACGTCTTAAGAGCGCGTCTCACTCCAAGGATAGAATCTAACTTAAGTAGGTAATATATCCTGAACCAAACGTCTTAAGAGCCCGTCTTACTCCACAGAAAGAACCTAACTTAAGTAGGTAATATATCCTGAACCAAACATCTTAAGAGCCCATCTCACTCCACGGATAGAACCTAGCTTAAGTAGGTAATATATCCTGAATCAAATGTCTTAAGAGCCCGTTTCACCCCACATATAGCACCTAGCTCAATTAGGTAATACATCTCAAATCAGACGTCGCTTAGTGGTGCAATAACTGAGAGTCCTCACTAAAACAATGGAAATAAGTGAAACAGTTTAGAATATTAAAAAAACACAATTAGATTGAAAAATACTTCACATAATCCAATGACACTATCGTCAAGTGAGGAATACAGAAACCCGCGCAGTGTTGCCGTTTCTGTATCGAACTAACATCCCCGGATACAGGCTTGTCGCTCAGTATTAATGGGACAGCGAGATACCCCAACTCTGATTTCCAGCCCACACCCTTCTAAGTCCACATTTCATCCGAACCGAGTGTAGGCAATTGTTTTTATCTGACAAGAACTTTGCGTATCGAAGTGATCTTGTAGGAAACTGTTTCAGTTCCGGACAATGTTAATATTTCAGCGTTTCAAGAAGACTAGCTTTGTTCGAACTGTAGGAAGTTGAGTAATCTCTGACTAGAGGTAATCTGATACAGACTTATAATCCTTGTCTTACCTTAATATTGATCTCTATCACCAGGAAGCTCATTATGTAGGTACAGCCTTGCTCGAACTTACCTGCAACAAGATAAAATACTTTACCGTTCAGGTGGACAACTCATAGCTCATTAATTTACTAACGAAAAATTGCATTGTGTCTTAGTACCCATACGGCCGATTCACGTTTCACAATAATGGGGTAGGGATGATAATGGTATAATTTAGAGGATGCACCAGTATTTGTGTTGAAAAACACACTACATCTGTCTGGGATTTGAACCTCAACCTCTCTTATTATTAAAGAATCAAAAATTATGTTATGCTTTTTAGTAAGGATTACTCCATCTAGATTATCATATTCTGAAAATTGAAAAATGACACCTGGACACGGGAATCGAACCCAAGACCTTTGACTTGGTACGCCAATGCTCTAACCACTGAGCTATCCAGGAGTCGTCCCAATGCTCAGGGTCGTTCTTCACTCATATTTTAAGGCACCTGCCCAGACCGTGTCCAGGTGTCATTTTTCAATTTTCAGAATATGATCTCCTATCATTGGTGAACTAGATAATATGAGCTTGATCTGAAGTTTGGTTCACACATTCACCGAATATTTACAGAAGAATCTGTTTGAGGGGTGCAGCAATTCACATGTTAGCAAATTGTATATTGACCCATCATGCTTTAAACGCAAGCTTAGAAACAGCTGATTAAATTATAAATATATTAATTTTTTTGGTGAATAAACAGATTTTTTTAATTACTATCACGATGGATATTTTCTAATTATTACGTTGTGTAAGTGAACACAGAATGAGAATGGTACACGAGCTTTTCCAAATCATTTCACAACAGTATACGTAGCTATTTACTTGTATCTAGGTTTGTAGATACATGCGGGTATTGAAAGGGTTATTTTAAGCAAAGCTAAGATTGTTTCTACTAGTGCAGAAAGACCTATGTAGTTCGAGCTGATTTCTTGTGATTGGCTTAGAGCTGATCACGTGACCACATTTCAGCTCTGCTCTTATTTTTCGACGTGCGTGTGAATATACAGTAACGCGTCACTCTCGTGTTAGACTGTGGATTGCAGGTGAATAGTAGATAGGAGTTCAAATCCCCGTCGGGTGTACAGAGGGTTGGTTTTTTTTCCTAAAGGGTGTTCCACTCTCTCTCCACACAAATGCGGGCACACTTCCTATAAATTCAACCTCCCTTATCCCTAACATATTAGAGTAATTAGTATATATGCGTATAAACTGAACGGGTAGTAAAACGTGTCGATAAAAACATAAAATAAATAAATATAATATTTGAACAATGCAAGATATGAGTACTACTTTACAAGGTAGATCAGGGGTACATGGTGGTGATGCGATTGTACACAATATTGTCATTTAAAATTGCTCTCCACAGATTATTTGCATTTAAATAATCTGTGAGTATTTTCGAAACACTGTTAGTTTGACGTATTTATTCATGACTATCTTAATTTATCTATCTTTAGTAAGTTTATAGTAAATAAATTATTTTATTGCCTTTTAATAAATGGTAATTTATATAAACTTTAAAATTGCTTGGAAATATACAACGTTTCTTAATATTTAAGCCTAGTATGTCCCCACTATATTAAACTTGTCCCTTGCTATGAATTTTCTACCGTTCACATGTTGTTGAAAAATGGCTACCAGCAACGGTAATTTATAATGAGATATTCAGTTTAACCCAACATTGCTCTACCAGTAAGCTATTCAGGCTAGTACCGTGATATGGGTATTTCATCATTCATAGCTTAAGGCAGAATCTGTGATGGACGTGTGAGATTGTAGGATACTTTGTGTACATCAAAAACACAGCCACTGGCGACTAGGGAATGGCTTTTAATGTATGTATTTTAATTTAAATCACAGAATGAAGAAGGTGAATAGTTATATAACTATCCAATATTATTTTTACCCGCAACGTAGAATACACCAAAGGCGTCAATTTAGTCTTGTCTGGTTGTCCGAGAGTGGGAGGTCAAAGTTCGAATTTCAATAAGGCATAGTGGAGTGTCTTTTTATTTAGATGGTTTTTAAATTATTTCTACATGCAAATACGGTTACATTTTAAAATTATACCTAGCTTATTAGTGTAAATATTCGGATAGTCCTGATGGCCTGAACTCTGTGCATGAAGTGTGGAGGAGAAATATCTGGAGAAAGAATGTAATAATCATATATTAAGAATAAACTACACCGAGCATAACCAATCAGGATCTAGCACAAGCCTACCTAAATTGCAAGTCAATAAACCAAATCATAAAAAATATGATTAGTTTGAGGTTTAGGACTGGTTACCAAATAGTTTATGCAGCACTGTAGAGTCCAAGAAGAACCTTATCAAACGGCTAGAAAAGTTACCAGGCATACTTTCCCCTATTCATGCGCCAAGTCATGTGAGATGCAGGTGTCACTTTTGAAGGATACCTATTATCAATACCTATAAAATAACTAATAATATAATATGGCAGTATATAAAAGAGTGTTAACGCCAACATTGTTTTATGGATGTGAAGTGTGTGTTTGTCAGGATAGAAACAAGATTAAGGTGAATGCGGAAAAACTCGTATGGACATAGTCAGTAAAGGATGAATGGGTGCTGAAGGATTATGGTTTGAAAGGAAGTCCAATTGGTCACTATAAAAGAAGTGTCTTACGGTTGTTTGGACATGTTGAGAGGATGAGTTTGGATCGAGTGACGAAGCAAACATATGAAGGTAAAGTTTGTGGATCAAAAGCAAGGAATAGGTTATGTAAAACGTAACTAAATGTTTTAGATAAATGTGTAAAAAGAGAAACATTAAGAGTTTTAGGAATAAAAGAGCATGTATGATTCGGTGTGTGGATGTTTTTGAAGCGAAGGGAGTATGCAAGGATAGGGAAGTGTGGATAAAGTTAGTAAGGATGGATTAAGTAAGGAGGTGTTGTTTTTTGAGCTATATGCACAGTTTCTTGCCTACCTCGTAAAGGAACGGCGGGTTTAGGTATATATAGATATATGTACGTAGTAAAATATTATAATAGTTGAACAAAAAAGTAGAAGATATGCTTGTGTTTTCTAAAGGTTTCTTTCTAAGGCATATGTTGGCAATTAGAATACAATTTTGGACAGTCTAAAAGTGTTTTACCAACTGAGTCAGAAGGAATTAAATTTATAGTTAGTTAGTTGATCATTAATTTAAAGGGATTTTTTAGATACAGAAGGAAGCAGCTATATCTGACCATTAAATGTTCTGAGCTTGATTATACGCACGTCACAGGTCAGGTATTTAAACACAAATCCTTTAATATGCTGGCTACATTGAATGCGTATATTATCAGGAACGGAGAATTGCGTGTTCCGAAAATGAATTTAACATGAATTTCCTCTCATTCCGCACAAAGCAACCGCAGCTGTGTGTGAAAAATGACAGAAAGCTCCAACCTAATTGTATTAAGAGGGATGTTAAACACAAATGTAGTACACGCATTGTGGGATGCTACGTCATGAAGGATGTAATGCCGTGAATTAATATGTGCTGCTCAGTGTCACAGTGGTTTGGTTGAAAGTTCCACATTCGTACAAACTTTGAGGTGGATTAGAACAGGACATATATGACATTAATGAGGAACCACTTAATAAAAGAAAGATTTATTATACATAAGAAAACTTTATATATATATATATTTATATATATGTTTTCTTATGCATAATATATATCTTTCTTTTATAAAATAAAAAACATATAGAGTTTATATATATCTATTCATATATTTTTAGTGTTATATATATATATATATGATAACACTAAAAAAAATTAAAAATTCTAGATGAAAAATACAAGACTACATTTTGGACGTTGATTTAACGTCAAAATGAAGCTTGCATACGAAGATCACTTAAAATAATTTAGGTCCACGTGATATTTGTAGCATCAGGTATCTCAGAGCTATTAGAAATACCATTCAGGACGATTCGTTGATTGGCTCAATGATGCCAAATCGTAAAGCAATGGATGGATTCGCCTTCTATGTTAAATATATTTAATCTTACCTGCAACACTGTAGTTTTTAAAAAAATAAAATAATTAATTAGTGCAGAATGAAGTCACTATTTTAAGATGATAAAAAAATCGAGTGTTTAAGATCAAATTTAGATGCACACACACCACTAATAGACCTCATAGCCCCAGGCATGTAGCGAGGTTCCCAGATAGGCGTAAGTAATACCTACGTGGAATAAAATGGAACTTTATTTTCTGTAACAAGTTTAATTTTAGATAATGACATCACAAAGGGTTTTCCCAATGTTTATATCCACCTGCCCTGATTTAATAATGAACGTGCTATTTATGTTCACGTAATTAGAGCCGGTCCATTAATTGTGTTTACGAATGATGTCCCAATAGCTCCCTAGCGATAACTTACGCTTAATGAAAGATTAACGTTCTCTGTCACAGGAGTACCGCAAACACAATTTAAATTTGCTTTGCAGTTAAATTCCTGTTCGGATAATTTTTTCGATTACCGCTGCTTTCCAGCCCTATCCCAGGAAAAAAAAAAGGTTATCCAGTAAGTTAATATAAAAGGTCAGGCACCATTGACCAACTCGTAATTCTAAAAAGAACTCTACAAAGGAAAACTGCATAGTAGGGGTTTACTCATAAACAACCAGGAATATTGCGTGAATACGATACCAAGCTAAGGTTCAATTAGCTTACCCATACATCAAGCTGAAACAGAAAGACCCTAAAAGACAACTGCTTGGTAGGCGATTTTTCATAAACCACAATGAATACTGCCCTAAATCACAAAAATAAGGGCATCATTAGCCAAACGTAAACATATTATACAAAATAAAATTTCAGGTCATCCTACAAGTCCTAGGATTCTATTAAAGTTCTCATTTAGATAAATTAATCACAAAGTTTCGACGGGCAAACAAACTTTTTTTGTTTTTGAATATCTTTCTGAAATACAAATTTAGGTCAGTAAAAATTCACAGATACTTGGGACACAAGAACAATAAGAGTTAACAACAGTAAAATGATTTATCTTCAAACAAATCGTGTTTGAATGAAACGACATGTTCTACTTTTGAGAACATACAAATTAAACGTGTACTAAATCAACCCTCACCTTCCTCTCTTCCCCACAAACCGGTGGAAGTTTTATGAGTTCATAAAAAACCTCAACACGTTCAAAATAAAGTTGGTGAAAAGTTAACCCCATGATAAATGATGCAATGGACGCTGAAACGAGTGGAAAATAAATAGTTTAGTGCAGCTGTAAACATGCATGGGGTTTACAAATAATACATTACTTTATTTTGCTCTACTTACATACAAATGATTTAAATATAATAGTTTTATAGTTAATTTTAATACTGTCAGTGACAAACAACGACAATAAACACAAACTGATACATATTGTTTAGAATTGATATTTAAGTTGAAACGGGATTGAGTACCACAGACTTAAATAAAGGAGGGGGAAAATATATTGCACAAGTTATTTAATATATTTATTTTTGTGTTTGCCACTTTGTATCAGATTAATAAGATTATTTTTTTAAGCTTATGGCCTTCTTCTGAGACTCCTTTATCCATAGCCCTCGGAAATGATGAGGAGGGTAGAATTGATCTAAATACAAGGGATGAGGGTGGTAAATCTAATCTAAATACAAAGTATGAGGGTGGTAAAACTAATCCTTAAATCAAGAATTAGAATGGCAAGCATAATCTAGAGGCCAGTAATAATAATAATAATAATAATAATAATAATAATAATATAGATTGATACATCAACAATGTATGCAACCCAAATGTTATATTTAACTAATCTTCTAGTTTGATCATTCTATAATACTTTGTAAGCGTATAATACAAACGAGTAGTAAGACGTGGTGCTAAAATTGTATACAATACCTCGTAACCATTCATAATATAGGACAATATTTAGAATTATTAAGAAAATTAAAACTGTTAGGAGGGCTTGAATTAATATAGATCAATTAATAATTTAATATTATAATAAAGGTAGAAATAGAGCACAAAGAAGACTAGGAAGACAACAGAAGTTAAAAATAAACGTAATGAGAAAGGTAATTGAACTGGTCTTTTAGGGTCGAACCCACATTCAAATGGTAATCTTTTTTATAGATCTTTAAATGTTTAAAAAAATATATATTAATGACTATCATAATAATATTTAATATTAAAATGATAATAATATCTCTAGTTATAATTGATTTAATTACTTAATCTAATTTAGTTAGATCACTTGAAAATATATTAAATATACTGAATAAGTTCGTTTTTATCTACCTCATCAATATACAGAAATATGAATAAAATAGTAGTTCATAGCAGCCACCGATGCAGGTTATTGCACTATAATGTATTCTTAACTTTTTATTGGGAAAAGTTATATGTAATAAGCCCTCACTCGACTATCTAGTTAAAACTTTACTCGTCAAAGGATATCATATATACATAGATATTTAGCTTTCAGAACCACTCAAGTAATAATTAAGCTGTTATTTTTAATCAAGGATAGATATATTATTTACCAATATACAAATGTATACAAATCATGGTTTCCATGATGATGTACAGATTTTACAGATTGTAGAGATGAGCCACTGCCCACATAGAAGGAAAATACGAAAAATTTAGTTTTAGTTTTAAGCTACTACTTTTACCGACATCCTGAACCCCTAACCTTAAAATATGAATGTTCTTTGGTCAAAATTGGCTAAACCGTTTTCTCTTGATTATTTTTAATCAAATATAAATATTGTATTTACAAAATGAGTTATTATTTTTCCAAAAAGAAATATTTTATTTACAGGTATAAAACCAAACTCAACCCAGAGTTTCCATTGTAATGTAAACAAAAAATGAAAAGTGGAACAGTCACTGGGAAAATTGGGTTTTCATTGGAAACTACTATTTTTGGCGACATCCTGAACCCCTAAACTTATAAATTAGTGGTCATTAGTCAAAATATGCTTAGCCATTTCCTCGTAATTTCTATTACCAGAAACGGGTTTATCATTTACCCGATATATTATAATAAATGGTACGGCGCACCGCACAGACTTTCTCTCTCTTTCTATAAACTCGTAAGATTTCTGAACGGAATATTGTACATTGTATCATCACCACTCCACATAAGAACACGCATAAAATCATATACAATGATATAGAATCAATGAGAAAAGAGGCGCATCTTTGTCCACCTAAGAGCATTTCAAACAGTTTAATGTCTTCCACAAGGGTCAACACTTCGTATTAAAATTTCGATTTCTGGTTAAAATTTTAACATTTTATAAGGTGTTGCAGATCTTCAAGTCATCGCATTGATATTTAATTATTCATTTATACATTTTGACCAATAAAAAATGTAAATATTGACTATTGAGTCTAAAATGGAGATAGATCATTGCTATGCAAACATTTCTCCTAAGAGCTTTAAGGAAAAATAACATACTTTTTTAGATACTTATATTTAATTACTCTATGGCATTGGAGAATTATTGCGTTAAGACTTAAGTAGTATATGTTTACAACTAAAGCTCACAAAATTGTATTAATATATTTGCAAATATCTCAGAAACTGTTGCTTTTATAAAAATATATGTCAAATAAAAGTTTTTTATTTCTAATAGTCCTACAATTTTGCAATGATAAGTTGTTTAGTTTCTCAAATAGTTGTGGAGATACGGAAATTAACGCTTCTGTAAAGTACCCTAAAAATCATTTTCATAGGAAAATGAAAATAGCCAGTTTATTTATAATCTTAATCAACGCCTAGATACGAATTTTAATCAAAATCGTTTGAGCAGATTTTGAGAAAACCAAATTTTTCTCTTTTCGCCCTTCAGTAAACTACCCTTAATTTTAAGTTTTTATAGACACACAGACAGACGGCATTGCAAAGACTATTTTTTAGGGTTCGGGGGGTCATGAGACGTCGACATCCATCAACATTTCAGGTTAGTTTTTTTTTACGGTCGCAATACTTAAACTTTAATGTCCAAAAAGTTAAAAAAATTCATATAATTGCGTATAGATTGAAAGTTATTGATTTTATAAAAATATGTTTCGGATAAAATATCTGTATTATAAATATATATACATATTTGTAATGCTAAGTAATTTCATATCTCAAATAGTTTCGGAGCTATTATAAAAAATGTTAATTGACGCATCAGACCGGAGCCCTTAAAGCCATTTTGCCGAAATATTGAGGGTAGCCATTTTGTTTGGAATATTTATTAATGTTTATAAATGAAATTTAATCAAAATCGTTAGAGCCGATTTTGAGAAAATCGACTTTTTCTCTTTTTGCCCTTCAGTAAACTACCCTTAATTTTAAGTTTTAATAGACACACAGACAGACGGCATTGCAAAGACTATTTTTTAGGGTTCGGGGGGTCATGAGACGTCGACATCCATCAACATTTCAGGTTAGTTTTTTTTACGATCGCAATACTTAAGCTTTAATGTCCAAAAAGTTAAAAATATATATATAATTGCGTATAGATTGAAAATTATTGATTTTATAAAAATATGTTTCGAATAAAATATTTGTATTATAAATATATATACATATTTGTAATGCTAAGTAATTTCATATCTCAAATAGTTTCGGAGCTATTATAAAAAATGTTAATTTACGCATCAGACCGGAGCCCTTAAAGCCATTTTGCCGAAATATTGAGAGTAGCCATTTTGTTTGGAATATTTATTAATGTTCATAAATGAAATTTAATCAAAATCGTTAGAGCCGATTTTGAGAAAATCGACTTTTTCTCTTTTTGCCCTTCAGTAAACTACCCTTAATTTTAAGTTTTAATAGACACACAGACAGACGGCATTGCAAAGACTATTTTTTAGGGTTCGGGGGGTCATGAGACGTCGAAATCCATCAACATTTCAGGTTAGTTTTTTTTACGATCGCAATACTTAAGCTTTAATGTCCAAAAAGCTAAAAATATATATATAATTGCGTATAGATTGAAAATTATTGATTTTATAAAAATATGTTTCGAATAAAATATTTGTATTATAAATATATATACATATTTGTAATGCTAAGTAATTTCATATCTCAAATAGTTTCGGAGCTATTATAAAAAATGTTAATTTACGCATCAGACCGGAGCCCTTAAAGCCATTTTGCCGAAATATTGAGAGTAGCCATTTTGTTTGGAATATTTATTAATGTTCATAAATGAAATTTAATCAAAATCGTTAGAGCCGATTTTGAGAAAATCGACTTTTTCTCTTTTTTCCCTTCAGTAAACTACCCTTAATTTTAGGGGTAGATATCCAATTCCAAAAACCCCTCGGGGCAACCCTATGAAAACCCTAGATATCAAGTTTCAGCTCAATCGGTAAAATAGTTTAGGCTCTAGTTGGAGGTACAGACAGACAGACAGACAGACAGACAGACAGAAAGACGGAAATTCAAAAACCACTTTTTCGGATTCAGGAAGTCATGAAACGTCAAAATTCATCAAAATCTCGAGTTCGATTTTTTTGACGATCACCATACTTTCTCTACCTGTAAGATAGAGAGAAAGTAAAAACTGTTTGACTACACTGACATTTCTGCTCTCTGTCATTTTATGTTTTTCTTGTACCATCTGTACGTTCCCAAGCTGTCCTTTTCTATAATTTTATATAAAAAGGGTCAACAAAATTCTTTCACTCTCTCAACCTTACAACGTTCCAATCCGGGTAAACGTTGGTAGCACTGTAATGGACTCGTTGTCATAGTAACATGACGCTTCTAAAGAAAGCAAAAACTGAAACACTCGCGTTCGAAAAGGCTAGTTGACACAACTAATATAGGCCCTCAGAGGAATAACGTTATAAAAATGTTGTTGACTATTTTAGCCTCAAATTTTCTGTATATGGTATCAATGGCACACCCAGGGGGAAAAGGGGGTTGACAAGAGGTCATTTGTCCCCCCTCCTCAATTTTTAGAACTACAAATAATTGTAATGAAAGTTTAAAAAATGAAATGTAAAGGCGAGCACTAAAGTTTTTTCAATAAACAAGGCTAGATTATAACTAAAAGATGCCCCTAAAACTCAAAATGGTACAAAAGTACAGTACTAATTGCTTCGACAAATTAAATGACTCCCCGCATTCCTCAAAGCTAATTTTTGGGCTCGTCACTATATGGTATAGTACTTATGTGTTGCTATAGTTTGTTTTACATCCATTACTGTTTCCAGCCTGTGGCCTGGGTCAATATTTTATTCAAGTCATATTTTCCACTACTGTCTTGCTAAGCCTGTCGTAGCTTCATATGCCTTATTATCTAACTTAAGACTAGGACAGGCACAACATCCAGTCCCCAGCCGTTAATCAATCACTGTAAAAAGGTAAACACACATTTCACCAATGATAAATATTTCAGTCATGTCAGGAATCGAGCCCGGGTCCCCTTGCTCAGTACACAAACACGCCACCGACTGAGCTAAGGTGTCGGACCAGCCATCTCTTTAGTATAGAACTGATATCAGTCGTTCGGCTAGCTTTTATAATGTCAAAACTTAAATATTTTTACTATTTAATACATTTATTTTCAACAAAATGATTCTCAAGATTGTATTCACACCAAGCGATAAAAATCCGTAGCACAGCTTCCATTGGAGGGGAAGCAAAGCTGTCCCCGAAGATCTCTGGAAGGTTTGATATAATATAGCTTTTCTTCAAAATTTGTAGCACATTATCTTTACCCATTGTAAACGTTGTGTTAATGGCAACGGTGAAACACCGCACTTACAACTTTAGGATTAGGTGGGGGTTTTTTCCAGATGAAGTGGGAGGATTGCACTCACCAGCCGAAGGGAAGAGTGCACGCGATGGTCCTGATGACTGAATAAACATACCAAACCAATCCTCGGGTTGATATCTCTCAATTATTAATCAAAATTTTAGCTTGGATTTAAATACAGGCAGTGTATATAATTTTATAAAAGATGTATTGAGTACGGTACTTTAAATTACGAGAAATGTCCCTTCACAGATGATTACGTTTCAACAAAATTTTAAATATTTATGGCAATTTAATTGTAAAATTACATGGTCAATAAAGTGCAAATTTAAATAAATACATTTAAAGAAAAAATAATTTATTTGTGAATTTTTAAAAAAAATTCTTAGTTAACATTTAAGTGATAATATTTGTCAAAAGTTAATTTCAAATAAGTATACCCTTAATTACACATTTTTTATATTCCAACTTAGCCTGTGAATGTTTCCTAGCCAAATGGACAGTGAAACATTTTTTTTTTAAATTAGTACAATTAACATCATTGCTATTATTGGGAATAGATGAGGAAGACGATTTAAAGGAACCCAAGGCCGTAGCCAGCCAATAATTTCAGAGGGGGTTTGGTGGGCCCATTCTTTAAATTCCGGCAGGGCTATATAGTAAGGGCTGTCCCAGTTCTTTGATGCTAACGCTGCCGCCTTGGTTCCGCTAGTTGGAGGGGGGAGTACTGGCGTGACGTCACCGGCCAGACACAGCGCGGCACCTGCCAAATCACCACGTGTTAATACAGTAGTATTCCAATGCGTTATGTTTAGTTCAAGACAATTTTCAAATCACTTCATGGCGAGGAAAATTCATACAGCAGACAGAGAGGTATCATGAAAGAACTTAAAAAAAAAGACTATCTAATAAATTTCTAATAAATTTCCTCAAGTGTGTGCACAAGCTATTCATGTTTATGCAAGAGTTATAACGTTCATTAGAATTAAACATGTAAATAGAAATAAGCAATGTAAGCGAAGCGAAACTAAGAAAGCTAAGAAATGGATACAATCCAAGAAATAACAAATACATGTAAATTTGTGAGTTCCTTAAGCTATAGAGTACGCAAGTTATATTATTATTATTATTATTATACCAACAGTAGTATATAAAGTGTTATGTATTAGTTTTGCTTGTATATGTAGGCAGCTTATGCAAGGGATATTATAGTATTATTATATTGTGTACTTATTTTTCTGTATTATTATTATTATTATTATTATTATTATTATTATATTATGAACAATATTATTAGAGGTTCTTGTAAATTTCAAGAAGGTTTGGCTTGAATTAATTCTATTTACTACTTTGTATAGTGATTAATATCACTAGTTTAAATATTATTGACGGACCAGTCTTTCTGACAAGCCTCATTCAGTCTATCTAAAACCAAGCGCGCTAAAATAGCTCGTAACTAAACACGTCAAACTGAGCAAAGTAATTAAGCTACAGAAATGAGTCATATATCTAAATAAAATTCAATCATGGTCATCATTTCGTACGCTTATACTACCCATCTATTTCAATTAGGAAAAAACTTTTCAACAGAGTGAAAATGTGTCTGCTACAAAAACTTCATTATAGTTCTTTCATTAGAAAACAATTTTTTAAAAGCAAACCAATTGGAATATGGGAATTTTAATAATTTCCTCATGTCTTAAAAGATTTTTATAATAAATTCTGAAAAAATGACTGTGATTGTTCAAGTAGTTAACGAGAAAATGTGAGTTATGTGACTACGACCTTGAAGGAACCTCACTGATAGAACACAAGTGTAAGACTATCCCCAAGTCACCTAATCAAGATTTGAAACTCATTCTCCCCGTCTACGGCTATCTATTTATTATGTTACGAGCCTGGCGCATTGGACCACGTGTCCACCGATAGTAGTAATTTCATTTTATTGCGCGTCCAGGCTACATCATTCATAGACCAGTAGTGAAAGCTTGGCCAGTAGTAGTAATATAGCATTGCTCAGGAAACGCCCAAATGTACTAATATTACATCCTTTCCGAGAAAGTTATTTCCATGTCCCGTTGAGATGAGGGTGTGGAACCAGTGGAAACACTTTAAAACTAACTTAAGGTGGGGTGCTAGTGAGCACCAGTTTAGTGCATTAATTTTGCAGTTTTTATAGCATAAACATTTTTTGGCAAAAATAGATAAACTATTTCTTCTATAGAAACATAGAGTTTAGCTTTCTGCACATGCTAATCTCAACAGTTCTTGAATATATCTCATGAGCATAGCGGCATTTGGTGACAAACTTTTTAAATGCAGAGAAAAAGTTGTCACTAAATTCCAGGACACCCTTGACAGATATTAAAGAACTGTTGATATTAGCATTTGCGGAAAACTAAACTCTATGATTATATAGAAGAAATATTTGATTTATTTTGGCCAAATAAATGTTTATGCTATAAAACTTTGAAAATACTGCCCTAAACTCACGCTCACTAGCACCCCACCTTAAGCCTAGTTATCCAACCTCTGGTAACCGTTGGGGGGATTCCCCCTTGGGGGATAATACCAAGGGTACCTACCAGCCGGGAATAAGGCTTGCAGCCAGATGCACTAACCACACTACACACGGGGCCGGTTAGTAGAAGTAGATAAGTGTTAATCGCTTGAATAACTATCCCGACCAGTAGGTGTGACGTCAGTTGAAACGCTAGCACGCATCAGAGCCCGAACAAAAGCTTCCATCATTAGCTCCAGCTGGTTAACAATACCTGTAGACGAGATAATCAAGTCAAAAGGGGGTAAATCTAATAGGGGCAAGCTTCGTTCTCTTTGAAACTCGAATCCCGACAAAGTAAATAAAGTAAATATTTGTTAGGCCTGGCAGGGACGCGACATTAACGGGCGTAATTGCGAATATCAATAGAGAGATCATTTGCTACACTGAGGAGGGAAGATGGAGCTAATTTATTAAAACACGTGGAGTACACTATCATCCACAAACAAATATAAAGAAGGGGCTTAAGCGAGTTAAACTCCATATTTTACCGAATTTATATCACAAAACTTGTTTGGCCAAATTAAAAAAAAAAATTACTCCAATGAGACATTTAATCTTATTATATACAAAAAGTAATTACAATAAATCTTGAATACATGCCATGAAAATATTGTCATACTTGTACATAACCTCTTCAAATGACTGTTCAGATGTCAATATGCCCATGATATGACAGATATTATAGAACTGTTGATATCACTTTGTGTAGAGTTGTTAAACTGGAGCTATTTACTCAAGTACTATTTGATTTATTTTAGCCAAGTAGATTTTGTGTTGGAAAATATAAAAATAAGAACCTTAATTCGCGTTCTCTTCCAGCCCACTTTAATCTTTATCAGGGGATCTATATATCTTTTTACATATATATGCCTTAAAGTTTCTCAGGGATGTATCTCTCGCTTTCTTTCTCTCTCTCTATATATATATATAGATACGTCCATGTGAAACGGTCCTGACACTCTGGTCTATGTCAAATCATTCGCTTAAAGCTCCATCCACTCTATATATATATATAAATCCTTGAAAAATGTTAAGGTGGGCTGTAAGCATCGCCTTATTTGAATATGACTTTTTATCTTTACTAAAAAAATATATAAATGCCATACATGCATTAATGCTCATTAACAGGCTGCGATTTTATATGCACGAAGAACTGGCCAAATATGCAGACAATTATGCATTTAAAACTGAAGTAAAATGTAAGGAAAACAGAAATGTGATGCTCTTTTTTAATGTGGTTTTGTAACATTATATATTATTTCATTTATGCTCCTTGGTGAACTGTGATGATCTTTATTCTAGCTTGTTTCTGTATGAATATCTATTATTTCACTTTACATACCCTAAGAGTTTCACGTAAATGTCTCCATTTTTAGGTAAATAAGCAAGTTTCTTTTAATAATTAGTTTAGAGTAGACCAAGCTACTAGCCTTGAACGTACCTGAACCCTTGATAGATAGTATTAGCTGCTTACGGCCAGGTAGAAGTTACACGAACAATTTTTTATTTTTCATTTCAGCAAGTGATTGACTAATGTATGGCAGTAAGGAAGAAAGTGTATTGTGCATTCATTGATCTGGAGAAAGGGTACAATCGGGAGAATAGGAGTATGTTATGGAATATTCTGAGTGAGGATCGTGTGGCTGCATGGCAAGTAAAGGTAATTACGGCTGTGTATGTTGGAAGTGACGCGTGCGTTAGGGTGGCTGGAGCTTTGAGCGAATGGTTTGACATTAAACGGGGTGTTATATATGGTTGTGTTATGTCTCCATGGTTGTTTAATGTATTCATGGATAAGTGTATGAGGGAAGCTTGTGAGGACGTGGTTGGTGTGGAAATGGACAATGTAAATTTAGGAGTGCAGATGATGACGTAATAATGGCTGAGAGTGAAAGTGACTTGCAGAATACATTAAATCGTTTGAATGTGGCAACAGACAAAATGGATATTCATATAAATGTTTTCAAAACTAAGCTGATGCTTTATGATAGTGATGGATCGGGAAATGATAATCAGCTTAGTATGAATGGAAAACTTTTAAAACGAGTGAATGATTTGTGTACCTGGGCAAAATGTTCCGTAAAAATGGCAAGATAGATGATGAAATCTACAGACAGATGAATTAATCTCAAAGAGTAGTTGGATGTATGTGGACTATTGCAAAGAATGAAGTAGTATCGAAAGAGGCAAAGATGTAAGTGTATCGCCAACATTGTTTTATGGATGTGAAGCGTGGGTTTGTCAGGAGAAACACAAGAGCTAGGTGAATGCGTTTGGAATGAGATATCTAAGAAATATATGTGGATAAAAATATGGACAGAGTCAGAAATGAATGGATGCTGAAGAAGTGTGGTTTGAAAGGTAATCAATTAGGTCGATGTGAAAGAATCGTCTTACTTTGGTTTGGGGATGTTTTGATGATGCGTGTGGATCAAGTGACAAAGCAAATATATGAAGGTAGAGTGTGTGGTTCAAAAGGAAGGGGTAAGACATGTAAGATGTGGCTAAATGTTGTAGACGAATGTACGAAAAAGAGAAACATTAAGAGTTTTAATAATAAAAGAACATATATGACTCGGTGTAAGGATATTATTGAAGCGAAGAGAGTATGCAAGGATAGTAAAGTGTGTAGAAAGTTAGGGAGCACTTAGATAATTATGTGATTAAAATCTTTCAGTGTAGGCGTCTGTAATTTCTCACTAGAAGATTTATTTTTGAAAGTAAATTTGTTTTATGGAACACTTAATGTTTACTTTGGCCACTCGGACACTAGTCTCTTTGTAATTTCTAGAATTGTAAATAGGTAGCCACTTTTTGATTCTTGTTATAGCTTGGAATATTTAGTTTGAATATAAATTTTTATTGCACTTGTGGTTACCGATAATTGTTTGACCTTTAAAAATATGATAATGTTTCTTTTATAGGTAATATTTTGAAGGCGTATTTTCTATAAAGAAATTATAAAAGTACTTGTTTTTGTTGGTTTATAAGTTATAACTTTAACATTTACCGATTCGTTTAGTGAGAAATTACCAGTATTATAGTGTAATATTGTTTTGTTTTTTATTATAATATTAAATATTAACAAGTCGTAATCTTCTCGATTACTTCAAAAGTGGTGGAAGTAATAGTCCCACAGTAGTTTGAGTTATGTCGGGAAGTCAAACCTTTGTGCAGTTTATTTGTATCAGAATTGATATTTAAATTTAAATTTGTTTAGTCTGAATTAACAATTGTGATTCAAGCGCGTTGTTAACCATTTAAAAGAGGCACTTTAAGCTCTTTATTATTATATTAACGATTTTTGATTGTTATTGGGTCTCTTCCAGACTAATTCATATAAATGAATAATTTACTTCGAGATTGTGAAATATATTCTCAAATGTACTGCGCAAGTGCAGTCTCTGCCATATTTATATGTTTTTCAACACTCTTTTGAGTTCGCCTTGTGGGGCCATGTATTTTTTGTTCACCTCTGTTTTACCTTGAATAAATAATTCAAATTTTTCTTAAACTTGCAAACTTTCCTATTTTTTTTTTGTTATAATAAATTCCTTATAGATTACGTCCACCCTCTTACTAGCTATTGCGGCCTTTAGCTAATTAGAATTCGAGGTGGAGAACGGTACAGGTAGGTAGGTAGGCAGACAGGCAGGGGGGTAGGTATTTGGATGAAATTATCGTTTGGTAAAGATACAATGCCATGCATGTATATTCATTTAAATATAATTAGATAACAGCTAAACACGAGAATTTGATCCTGGTTTTGACTCCGATGTCAAGATGTAATTTTAAAATTCTATTCTTCCCTTATTTTCAAAAGTTAAGATTAAATTTAAAAACAATTGTTTAACACCTCTATTAGATAAATATTCCTAGATGATCCTGTATAAAGAGCCACAGCTGCACTTCACAGGATAGATGAAGAACGGGGGTAAAATGTAGCAGTTTCTAATACACCAGACAAAGTTTTGAACACGAGTGTCCATGGGTGAGTTTGATAAATGACAACAAATCGAATACGGTCTTGTCTCTAACTTGAGACAACTCCTTTCGACCACTTTTCACTTCCTTCGTCTTATCCTACTTTTCTTATTTCATCTCACTTAAACCCCCCCNCCCCCCTTTTTTTTCCTCCCTACTTTTCTGCTATTTTTTCTATATACTTTTTTTTTATCAAACTGGCTTTCGTATACGCTGGTGCAGCTAATAAATCGTGGTCGAATAGAAACAGTAACAATCTATTGCCAAGCGCAGGAATAACCACGCAAACCCCACTTAGGTGGTCGCATTGTCTAAGGCACTTCTCTCGCAGTAAACTAGATTGCCGATGACGAGGAGATCAAAATTCGAGTCTTCATCGGGTGTACTGAGGTTTTTTCTTTTTTCAAAATGATTTTTCGCTCTCTCTCCACGCAAATGCGGGTACACTTCCTCTAAATATAACCTTACTTGTACCTAAAACCAGTAGCGTAATTAGTACATAGCCATATAATCCCAACGGATAGTAAATCATAACATGTGGTGCAAAAAATAAATAAAAAGCCCTCTCGAAAGTGTCGAATTCTAATCAATCAATTAACGATATGAATAATCACAAAGAGGAATCTTTAAAGTTTTCAGGTAACTTTTAAAATAACTTTGTGGAGGAAAATGCATTTTAATTCTTTAAAATAAATAAATCATTAATTTGAATATCATTTTGACAAATAAAAAAATTGCCAGTAATTTTTTGTTTCACGTAAAATTACTCGTCTGGGCTATAAGAATTTAACTACACTAAAAGAGTAAGGGTGAGAAGGTCAAGCTTAGAGGAAATATACCCGCGCTTGGATGGAAGCAGAATAGTAATCGTTTAGGTAAAACCACCCATGCTATAAAAAAGTTAAATTTGTCTTCCTAATTCACAAGGTGAGGTTTAGGTCCACTATTTTGAACCATTGACAATTAATTTTAATCCCACCCCATATGATCCAATAAACGACTTTTTCAGATATATTCATGTAAATTTACGTATATTTAATTTCATACATTTATATACACATTCATTCATACCTACATATACACACATACATATTTTATATATTTGACATAATTAAATCTTTGAAATTAGTTTCTTCTGCAAGGTTTGATACATAATCGCAGTATAAATACCGTCTGTATACTAAACGAAGACTCTCACGTTCAATTCCTACACTGTAGAGAAATTCATCATTGAAGAAATAATTGAGTCTTCCCCTTTAAGAGTGATGAATTTGTTGCGTGGAGACTGCGTTTGGTGTCTGTTGAGATATTTTGTAGGTTGTGTGCTGATATAATAAGTTGGTCCAGAAAGTACAGTTAAATACCTCTATTAAAAACTATCCCGTTATTCCTGGAACTAAAATACTAGAATGTTGTGAATACAACAAAGATTTAGATAAAACCCCTGTAAATTAATTTCTTCAGGAGTATTCTTTATAGCGAGTGTGCAGACTACTAGCAACTTAAATATATATATATATATTTTGCGTAAATATACTATGAGGGTGTATTAAAAGAAAACGCGCCAATATTTTCATTAAGAGAGAGAGAAAGGATTACCATTAGCCGAGAAAATGATCTACGGTGCTCCCAGACCAAATTTAACGTAGACCTCTAGATCCAAGGTCGGATGTGCCCAACATTGCTCCCTCCCTGTGGCTCTCTGCAGTAGCCTAGGTCTGCCTGTACCTAATTCGTCCATGTGCATGACCTAGAATTCTGTGTCTCATCTGAATGAGTTATCAAAGTGTAGCCTAGACCAGAGCTGTCCTCGTTATACAACACTGTTGTGTGCAGAGAGGGCGGGCGGTTTATTGGAACGAGATATTTTAGGGGGGATGGGGTTAATTAAACTGTGGAATTGGCAGAGCAATATTAGGGGTTAGAGTGGGAGTGTTAAACTCTATTATAAGGGTGGAATTAAGCGAGGGGACATGTTATATGTGACACAAGGGGTGAAGCTATCAGAATGCACAAGTACATTGGAGTAGATAGAGTCATGTAATTAATTTTGCGTTTTTTTATGGGGGTGGATTGGGGTACAAATTAACACAAGTTTATTAATGACTTACTTGAAGGGTTTAATGAAGGAAGGCTAAGAAGGGCAAGTACCAACATTCGCCTGTAAGAAAGATGAAAAATGCCCACGTAAGGATGAAAAAAATATCGTATATTTAGTGAAGTTTGAATCGCAGCATTTTGAGTCAGAGTCTAACACTGCAAAAGTAGTTAGCCCTACTCTTTTAGTTCTGAAAACGTATGAAGATAATCAACCATAATATAAACAGAAATCAAACGATAGTATTTAATAATCATACACATGTTTTAAAACTCATGATATAAAAAACAATAGTTTTACTGGTTGTTTTCTATGGATGTGAAACATTGTGATCCATGAGTGTGATCTATTGTTAAATTTGAGCACAGTATATTCCTAATCTTGGAGTTTACTTACTTTTTGTTTAGGTATCCAACCAATTACAGACTCACCTCGAGTTGGGTTTTTAGATTTAATGCACTGAAATGCATCCAAATAAAGATGAGAGAGTCATGTGGATGCGTTTCAGAAGTCGAATAATCCAATGCACTATTCTCTCAGTAACTGAACTGCTGATTAATAAGATCGGGGTTAGAGTGTACTAAGGGATTGCGGGGTATTTACTTAGTCTACAAAAATGTGGGTGCACTTCCTATAAATCCAAGCTTCCTCACCCCTATCACATTAGCGTCATAAGTACATATGGGTAGTAAGAGGCAGTGCTAAAATAAAATATAGTCTTGTATAAATCAAAACTAAAAAGTTGTATTCTCTTCAAAATCTCATATTTAATCCCGAAATCAAAAGATACCATCATTTTTTCTCCCTACGAGTATGTGGCTAGTAGTATGAGCAGGAGAGGTGGGGGGTAACTAAATCCATAAAGTGCCCGTACACGTGTATTTATACAACACACGAACATTGCCCCAATATTTTGCCCATTGTGAAAATGAGCATCAAAGAAACATTTCCAGGTGAGTGGCGACTTTAAAGCCAACAAACATTTTGATAGAAAAAAATTTCCTTCACGCACGAAAAAACAAAAAATATCAAAAACATAAAAAAAGCTGTTGATCCCCTTCAATGTACGAAGCTGAGGCAACGTAAGGGCAATAAAATATGTTTAAAGTAAATGATACGACACAATCGTACTAACTTTCTCATGTAGTCTATTATTGTTTGAGATTTTTATTTTTAAACAGCTAAAAGTTTTCATCAGAAAAACAAAAATTATTTTGATAATAATATGAAATATTCTTTAAATATAAGTTTTAAATCATGACGAATTTTCAAAAATCTGTCACCAGTAAACTAGCCTCACATTATTACTTAAAAAAATAAACTTATTCGTATTTATCATATATACAACTTTTTAAAATTTTTCCATTTAAGACAAAATGATTAAGGTCATTACTTTTTTTTTTTCAAATCAGTGAATAGTAAAATACACATAATTTGAAGGCTAAAATCAACATTTTAATATAAAGTTTTAACAATTTACATCAAATAATTTGCCATCCATCCCCAGGCACAGACAGACAGACATGTGTGTACACAGTTGTAAAACCAACTTTTTTGGGTTCGAAGGCACATGTGTCGTTAACGTCATGATATTCATGATTGTCATGACATGCCAGGATATTTTGGAAAACAAAAACCACATTACAATACTTTATCTATACAAAAATATAAAAATAAACAATAGTTTATCATAAATAACGTTACAATAGTTTATGAACCAACTTCAAAGCGTTTATAAAATCAATAAACTCGTCCAATATTTGCCAGTATTAAAATCTAAACAGTGGCACAATGAATGGAAAATACGCACTCTTGTAATTAGAACGAATCATTTTATTTCAGGTGGGCTAGCATTGTATTTTACATAACTAATTAAAAAAACACCAAATTAGTGAGTTTAACATAAATTGTAATTATTAATTTAATTTTCGAGCTGCCATAAGCAGATAAGTTTATTTTTTCACCATATCTCACTACCTTTAAAAGGGTGGGAATGTTTATTAATTACGCTAATGAGGAAGGATTTAGGAAAGTAGACAGCCAATAAATTATAGTAATAATTTTTGTAGATAATCTCTTGCATTAATGTAATGTTGGTTCAGTTGATTTAATTTTAACATGGGATGATGATGCAGAGTGAAAGTAGATATTAACATATAATTATCATGACAAAAAGGGAAGCCAGGGTTATATTCTGACCAGCTTCACCAAAATATGTTTTATCCTCAAAGGGATTTTCTATCCTCTCTTAAAAATAATGCTGATGCACTTCCTTAAAATTCACCAGACTCATTAAGGATGGATAGTGTAAGCCACTGACTGACTGGGATCAAAATCTACCTAAACATAAAAGAGATTGCCGTAGACACGTCACAATTACAATATAAACTAATTTTTATGCTAAGTCATTAATCCGTAATCGATGAATGTATGGACAGTCTTATGACAAGGTTCCCGATGTCTTGAAAAAATTGTTTAGGCCTTTTAACTAAATATTTTGAGCCAGGCACGTATCCAGAATTTTCTTTCGGGGGGTAGGGGGGGGGCGATGATTCTTCAACTATTGTTCCGCGACGATGGTCATCTCAAGACTAAGCAATGGGGGGAGGGGGGTGGACGAATCTGACCCTGCACGGAGAGAAAAATATGTCGAAATTTCGTAAAAAAATATATTGAAGTAGACCCATTCTTGCATTCACTAATAATTTATATACTTTTTATGACTTTTAATAGAAAATATACTAATTTTACATACATTTTTATAAAACCAATAAATTTTATATTTAAAGTCATAAAAAATATATTAATTATTAGTGAATGCAAGCATGGGTCAACTGTAATATATATATTTTTACGAGATGTCAACATATTTTTATCTCTGTGTGTGGAAGAATTCATGAGTATACTACATCCTATCATTATCAATGTTTAGTCCGGTTAAAAAAAGTGAAACTGAAAATAATTACTACGGTATGTTTTAACTAGGAATTTATTATTACAAGACAAGATATTATTACAAGATAATTTTATAATTTTGTATCTTTTAATAGTAATTTTTAATTTTTGTTTAGATTTCCGGGGGGCAGGGGGTTTCAGCCCCACGAGCTCCCGCCCTGGAGACGTACCTATTTTGAGCTGTAAAATTGTACAGAAATACCAAAACGTCTGAACTGTCTTTGGGGATTACTACAAAACCTGTAACTTGGACGAGCAAGAAAGTTAAATCAAGGCAGTGGTTCTTAACCTTTTGGGTTTAGAGGCACCTTTGAAAATGATTGTTAGAACTTGCAGATGGTCCATAACAGTACTCACATTAAACTAAAATTTAATATGGTGAAGTAACTAAATTGGACATAATATTAATTATTGTTTGAATACGTACGATGTATTGTATTATTTGAACTCTCTCTTATAATTTACCATAACAAAGAACATAAAAAGAATATAAACATGAAAAATATCAATCACTTAAAATAGAAGTCTCATTGTTCATGTCTTCAATATGAAGCTTGGATTTAGTGCTTTTTGCTTTTATCCTTAAGTATTAGGCGGTTTTTCGTCTGGGTAGGCTAATAAAATGTTACTCTAAAATAATAAGCAAATACAATTATGATTTTAATATACACGTCAGTATTTGTATGTATAATCTATATTGAAACCGTATTAATTTTATATAAAGCATTAAAACATTTTTCTCTAGCACCACGTCCTAATACCCATTCGGGTTGTATACCTATTTACTAATTATACTAATGTACTAGGTATAAGTAAGGTTGAATTTAAAGGAAGTATACACGCATTTGCGTGGAGGAAGGGTAAACACCATTTAAGTAAAACCACCCTGGGTACACCCGAGTGGGACTTGAACCCCGATCTTCCTGTATTAGGTAGGCCAGTCTATTACGAGAGAGACGCCTTAGCGTTTAAACAATGCGACCACCGATGCAAGTAAAATCACATTAGTTTAAAATGTTGTTCAAAGTCAGAGCCACTGTGACAGGCACACATACAAATTGAAATGACAAACAAAATTAAACAAAAAATCTGCTTTATAAGTGTCGTCACTCTTGTACTTCTTTAACTTTATTTTTATTTCTTTTGGATTATTTAAAACTAGTTGGTGAACACTTGTTTTTGATAAACACGAATTAGGGGTTTTTACATGTTATTATTTTTTTAGAGATATTTATAAGTTATTGTTGAGAAAGGAAGCGTTTACAGTTTTTTTTACACAAAACAAAATTTTGGTTTGGATTTTAAATCAAACAGAAAGAAGTGATGTATTTGTTTTAAGCCAAAGGCTCTCAGTACGATTTAATTCCATCTATCTAAGGCCATTTAATGCTCTAACGATTGGCTTGGGAACAATTATAATTTATTACTTAAAGTGTGATTAAATTAAAGTGAAAAATATTTTCAGATTTGTAAACTGTTTACTGTTCAGAGAATATCCCGACGTTTAATTGCATACGAGTTGGTATGAAACATAATAATAATTATATTATTTTACTTTTTCTGATCAAAGTTTGCACAAATTTTTTTAACCGTGCTCTATGTCCGGGCTAGCCATATCTATGCACCAATGGGGTAGGGGTATGGAACAAATAATTTACTGAAAGTGTGTACACATTTATGTGATGAGAAAATGGTTAATTATTTAGAAAACTACACTCAACATAAACTATAAACTCACTATACCAGGCTAGAATGCGATTGCCAATGTTTTCACTGGTTAAACTAGTTATTAATGGATTACCTCTGAATCAGGAACCCAACTTAGGTCAAATCTGAACCGAGTGCACATTTCTTCTCCGTTTTGTTTGCCCCTCCCCCGGCCCATCTTTTCTTCAGATAAATGTTAAGAGTATTAGTATAGATTCCATCGTATTCATCCTTTTCAAAATTATACAGTTTAAATAATTGATAGCAAGTATTTAATTTAAAACGCACGGGAAAGAAATCTGAAAAATTAAAGCTATACCACTACTTTCAAATCATCAATCTCTTCTAGCAAAATATTTAAATTAAAATAGTTTGACTGAAGAATTAATGTGATAAAAAATTAATTCAAGAAGAGGTCTCGGCTCGAACGCCAAGATGGTTTACTAAGTAGCTGGTAAAATGTAACGATGAATAGTCAAGGTATATTTTAATTAGACAGCCAAGACGGTCCCTCTGTAAATATGAATAAAGCCGGCGGATTGAGCCAGTGTTAAAACCATATTAAACCATCCAAACCAGATTAGAACATGACGCTGTAATATCCTAGGGCCCTTGTTTCAACTACCGCTATGATGGGGAAATGAAAGGTCTTATCTACATATCCTGTGAAACTAAAACGTTCAGGTTTTTCATTTGGAGCTTCTGGTGGGTTAAATGAAACTACAATGGCTGTGACGTTATAGGTTAGGCCATATGGTATTAATATACTGCTTCTTATAAACACAATGGCTGTGACGTTACAGTTTAGCCCGTATGGTATTAATATATTGGTTCTTATAAACACAATGGCTGTGATGTGACAATTTAGCCTGTCTTATTTACTGTTTATATTTGCTATGGCTGTCACATTGTAGATTAGCCCATTCAATAAACAAATCAAGGGAATTACTTTTGATGAACGTTAAAAAGTAACAATATTAACCACAATTTATATTCTTATTTTTTCTGTGCTCCGCGTCTCAATAACAATCCGGTATTTCATAGATCCACACTAATGGCGTAAAGATGAGGAAAATATGATTTTAACGGAGGAAAGGAAATTTAATATTATTTCAGGAAAAATAACTTTCAGCACATCTGACAGTGAGTTTAACCTTGACCTTCATGCCAGCGACAAAAATAAACCAGAACAGGTTGACGCCTTAACCCACATGACCGCTGATAAGGGTCGTGGGTTAAACTAGACCCGCGGAGAAAAAACAAAATTTCACACTATGTAATATTCACACCAATTTTTTGGGATTAAAAAGGAACGTCTTTGGAGATATTTGTAAAATATTTAAATTAAACATCAATTTTTAATTTGTTCATGGCTTGAACCGTTACTATTTTTTATCAATATTAACTTGAGAGCTAAGGTCTTTCTTTCTAGTAGTGTATCATAACAGAATATGGTGTATGTGTCCCAAGAGAATCGAAAAAGGAGGTGAATTGAGGACAGGGGAGTGGGTTTACCATCTTAAAATCGGATGAAACGGGACGTACTTCGTCTTCATCTTCATTCATCTCAACCTTGATGGTTAAATTATGGACTTTGACGGGAGAGAAAAGATTAAAAAAAAAACTCCAGCGCAATACTTATTTTATTCAAATATTTACTTACTCTTTTCGACATTTTCCCTTGTAATTTGCGTTCAAAATTACTAAAGGGAAAAAACGAGAAGAATAGAGCAATAAAGATCGCTGCTGAGGAAAAAATGTTGTTTATTTAAGGATTATGCAGGGAATTGATAATTTATTTTTCAATTGAACAAATATTTATAGTTATACCTAATAAAAGGCTGTCCTTAAATTACTTAAGTTTTTTTTTATTAAGAGATCGAAATATTTTCTGTCACCCCCTTTCCCCCATATCTTATATAAAAAAATTACGATTTGGTAAATTAGAGTATTTTAATCGTTTGATTATTATATTCGTCATAAAGCTTGGTAACAAACCGAGTGACATGAAATTTCAGTAAAATTAGGACTAACACATAAGTAAATGAAATGTATTAAGTGATATTTTATAGTTAAAATATTTATTTTCTGACAAAAGGTTCTTTTTAGATTCTATCTGACCATAAACATTGATAAACAAAAGTTACATAGGATGGATTCTGACCCCCTTCGCCTTGTAAGAAAACGTAAGAAAATACTGAACCCTCCTCTTCCCTCCTCCACCCCAAAACCCTTATGTAATTAAGCTAAACATCTACACTAAGTGATTAGCAAACATTTACTGGTAGATAACAATTTGAAAATTGCAAAGATTTTCTTCAGAAGGATAGGGAATATGGGGAGGAGGAAGAAATTCTAATTTATTGATCCCTCATTTGAGTATTTTAACACTTGTTTTCTCTTTTTGCTCGGACTACTTTTAAAAAAAAACCAATGTACTTATAACATTTATTTTCGATCTCGATTCGTTTTCATATCTCGACGTTTATTCTTCCTTCTTGAGATGACCACACGACGAGAATCTACGTCACCCGAGTCGTCTGCAACGAAAGAGGAATGGATTAGTGTAGACAACCGCTGGACCAAACCCCTGGTTTTTAATTAGGCCTAAGCACACCGACTTTAGTGGCAGCACAGTTTGAGGTGTCACTCTCACAATAAACTAAAATGACGATGACGGTGAGATCGGTGTTAAAATCCCGGTCGGGTGTAATGGAGTGGTTTTTACTAAAAAAGGGCTTTCCACTCTCCTTCCATACACATTCGGGTACAGTCCCTCTAAATTCAACCTTCCTCATCCCAAACACATCAGTGTGCTGGGTAAATATTTTGCGTACAACTCTTGTTGGTAATTAGACGTGGTGCTAAAAATATATAATCAATCACCATCAGAACAAAACATCATCCTTAGGCAGTAGCAATGATTGGCGGAGACTGTATCTCAAGGGGAGATTATTGTTCTACCCTCAGAAAAGTATTCATAATTATGAAAATGTAGTCTGCTTTGGTGGTCACATGGTTCTAAAACGTCACTCTCGTAATAAACTAGATTGATGATGACAAGGAGTTCAGAGTTCAAGTCCCGGTCGGGTGGACAGGGTGGTTTTCCCTAAATGGTTCTCAACTCTCCCTCCATGAAAATGCAGGTACACTTTCTATAAAATCAACCTTCTTCATTACTAGCTCATAAGAATGATTAGTAAATATGTGTATAACCTTAACAGTTAGTAGGGTACGGTGCAAAATAGAAATGTACTTTAAAATTATGTGCCGACGATTCCTAAAAATTTGTTTTTGGTTTGCCTCATGTCTTCTAGAATTTAGAAGAATTATGTTTGGAATAAAGATTTTAAAAAACACTAAAACTATTTATTTTTTATAGTCAACCTAGATAGTATTTTTTCTATATTATTAGCATTATTTTTAAGGTATTGACACTATCTATCATTAGTGACAGCTGCAGATCACATTTATGAATGTATGAATATATTAAACTAGTTTGTGTAACTTATTTAACTCGTTTCAGTAGTCGACTACTCTTAAGGCACACTCTTACAATAAACATGATTCTCGGTGATGGAGAGGGAAGGGTTCGAATCCTGGACAGTTGTGCGAAGAGTGTTCTATCCTAAACGGTCTCAGATGAATTTCCTCTAAGAACTCTCCTCATCCTTACCCAATTAGTGTAATATAAGGATAGTCCGGACGGGTAGTAGGACGCATTATTGTATTTTTTTGGTAATAATTGTTGTATACCTTTCGAATGTGCACTTTTGTAGCATTTATATGATGGGTTTTTACTTTCTCTCTATCTTACAGGTAGAGAAAGTATGGTGATCGTCAAAAAAATCGAACTCGAGATTTTGATGAATTTTGACGTTTCATGACTTCCTGAATCCGAAAAAGTGGTTTTTGAATTTCCGTCTGTCTGTCTGTCTGTC
>CABFWB010003332.1:44544-81487 GCA_902151455.1 Timema bartmani
AGCCGATTTTGAGAAAATCGACTTTTTCTCTTTTTTCCCTTCAGTAAACTACCCTTAATTTTAGGGGTAGATATCCAATTCCAAAAACCCCTCGGGGAAACCCTATGAAAACCCTAGATATCAAGTTTCAGCTCAATCGGTAAAATAGTTTAGGCTCTAGTTGGAGGTACAGACAGACAGACAGACAGACAGACGGAAATTCAAAAACCACTTTTTCGGATTCAGGAAGTCATGAAAGGTCAAAATTCATCAAAATCTCGAGCTCGATTTTTTTGACGATCACCATACTTTCTCTACCTGTAAGATAGAGAGAAAGTAAAAACAACACTTTTACCGGTTGTTCTCTATGGGTGCGGAACGTGGTCTCTTATCTTACATGACGAAAACAAATTTAGGATGTTCGAAAACAAGGTGCCTAGGAAAATATTTGCTCTAAAAAGGGACGAGGCTACTAGGGAGTGGAGGAGGTTACACAATGATGAGCTACATACCCTGTACTCATCACAAGAGATTGTTAGGATAATCAAGTCTCTTAAATTACAGTGGGCGGGGCATGCAGCGGGAATGATAAATTCTAGAACCATGTTCAGGCTACTGACTGGCAAACACAATGGTAAGAGACCATTGGGAAGACCTAGACGCAGATGGGAGGATACCATTAGAATGGACCTGAGAGAGATAGGGTGTAATGAGGTGGACTGGATAGAGCTATCTCAAGGTAGGGATAAGGTGTAATGAGGGGACTAGTTAGAACTAGCTCAAGATAAGGATAGGGTGTACTGAGGTGGACTGGTTAGAACTAGCTCAATACAGGGATAAGGTGTAATGAGGTGGACTGGATAGAGCTAGGTGAAATACTTTTGTAAGTGCGGCAATGAACTTTAGTGTTCTTAATGCCTTAGAGTAAGTAAGCTATTCTGTAAACAATAAATACATGTTGTAAGAAAAAAATAACATCGTGGAATAAATAAGATTTTTATTTTTATTGTAATTTTTGTTCAATGAAAGTGTATAACTATGAGGTCTCCATCGGAATCCAGCCATTTGACGCCACTGTCCCTTCATTTCCATCGGGTGATGCTATTGTTTAGCGCTTTGATCAGTGACGACTGGACTGAGTTGTGATTAGCGAGAACACTGAGGCTTTGTGGCTCACAGAGATTGAAGACAAAAAAATAACAGTGTCGAGACAAAATATAGAGACGTGATTGTTCCCAGGATTGAGTTATCAATCATGTGTGTGTGTGTGTGTGTGTGTGTGTGTGTGTGTGTGAGAGAGAGAGAGAGAGAGAGAGAGAAAAGAGAGAGAGAGAGTGAGTTGTAAGCGTGAAGTGTAGAAAATATCACCACCCCAAAAATATATATTAGGTCTAAAGAAAAAACTTTTACTAGTGATATTGTACAAATAAGAAGAAGCCTATTTTTTTTCATAAATGGAAATGCCAAGTGTCAACCTCAGTGACCTTTTGAGTAAAGTGCACGCCTCAGGAATCGATGTTCCTGGGTTCAACCCCATCTGAGGTCAGAGATAAAAATTCGTAACACAACTTCCTTCGAAGGGAAAGTAAAGCCTTCGGTCCCATGTCAATTGTGGCATACAAAAAAAAAAACCTGGAAGGTATGTGAAAATACCTTACCCAGCAAAATTGGTAGGCTCTTTCTCGCTCGCTTGTATAAATTCAGTGCGGAAGGCTACTAGGAACCAGCACAATTTCTGAACTTCCCTATTACCTGGGATTTCTACCAGATGGTGTAGGCAGCACTAACCAGCCGAAAGGTTGAGTGCATGCCCGGCTCCGGATGGATAAAAATCACATCAAACCAACCTTCGGGTCGTTGACTTGTATTAAAAAGAAGACATAAAATGTAACTCATATGCAAAATGAAAATGTTATTCAAGAAAGCCGTCATTCATACAAACTTCTCTTGTATAATTTATGGAAAAGTGTTTTTACTGCAAAACAAATTTCCCTTCCAAAATGTAAAAAAAAAGGTGACTTGGGGTTAGGGGAGCTTGCCAAAACTAGAAAAGTTTAAAAAAGAGAATTTTATATTTCCCCAAAGATATTCCATCCTTCACTATGTATTAACTTTAATGTAATCCAAGAAAAAAAGAGGCTTAAAAAAATCCCATCCAACATATTATGTAGGCCGCTACAGGTATTGATGATATATATCAAAGCTGACAGCTGCAGGACTCATGAATTCACGTATGGCTACGTGAAAGTATATTCTGATTGCTTTTAGGGAGCCCACCTTCTAACACAAACAGTGATTAAATGTCACTAACATTTGGCCTTCTAGAAATATGTATGATTTGATTTATTAATTTCAAAATTAATCCAAAAAGTTATAAAAAGTTTTCAATAATACTTACTTAAAGATTACTGTATTATTTATATTAAGATAATTAAGTTCATAAGCTGATAATGTAAATACAATAATTTTAATTTTTTTCTCGTGCCATTGGGGCAAGACAAGTCTCTAGTTTTCAAATAACGGGCTTCCTATCAGATAAGGTTCTTCCTATGCAATGTGGATTATAGTCAGCTCATAATATTTTTATCCACCCCACCGTGTCTTAGTCCTCGTTCGGGTTATAGGCGTACATTAATTACGTTAATGTAATATGGATGAGAAAAGTATAGCTATAGAAAAAAAATTACCCACATTCACATGGAGGGAGAGCGGGAAAACAAAAAAAGCACCATACACACACCCCGACTAGGATTCGAACCTCAATCTCTCCATCACGAGCAGTCCAGTTTAATACGAGAGTAACGCAATAAACCACGTGATCACCAATTTGGGCGACAATTCATACTAACTAAAACAAATAATGTTATAGTCCTTTCACTTGCACAATATCCTCAGTTCTATGTATCTATATAGTTTTAGATTTTTATAGTGAGACTGTATTATCATAATCAAAGATTTTAGTAAATATAACTTTTTACTAAACTACACTGAAAATACTGTATGAGACCCCTAAAAAAATCTTCATTTCATTACTATGAATAATTGATGATTTTGGAAATCAAATTAATTTTTCTACAAATAATTGAAAGGGTCAAAATAATTCGAATCAGGAGGTTAACTCACGTGAAATGAGTCCGCATGAACGTGGAGAGAGAGTGGAAAACCACCCTCAATGCAGTTGAATCCCAACTTTCCCGTCAACGGTGAATAAATGCGATTTGAGGATAAAGTCCTAGACACATGCGGGTATTAGGGTCTAATAAAAAAAGTAATAATAGCCCTAGTAACACTATCTTAAACTAGAAAGATGATATTAATGATTTAAAAAAAAAATTTGATACAATAATTTTAACTGATCAAATATGTTAGCCTAGGCTAACAAAACAACCGTAAAACTCTATTGTTGTTGAAATGATAAAATGACGTGAACCAAATCTCCTTGTGACCCGATTGAGCGGTTCGCCATCCCGCAACCACAATGCGGTTGGTAAACCACGCTTTCGGGGTAATAAACTCAGTGTTGACTGGACCCACACAAAAACAACCCTCCTACATCAAAGCATACAATTAAAGTGAGTCTGGTTGAGGAAAAGGGTGGGAGAGAAGATACACCATATTTTCATTACGCTCCAATGCGAATCTGGCCAGTATGGCGTATGGTGAACGGTTCGAAGCAAAGGTGGAGCAAGTCAAAACTTTTGACGTGAATACGTCTTTAAATTTGCTACCATCCAAAAAACCTAATGATAACAAAATCGGGGGATACAGTTTGGTGTTGTAGTTTCGAATCTTTCCTCTACATCCAAAATCAAATTATACCAATGGATAGCTAAAGGATCAAATAGTTCATTACGATAAGCGAGAACAGTGACGCATCGCGCGCGGTGGAGGGGTAAGCGCCGACATTTTGAGGTTATTTTGCTGCGTATCGAGATTTGCAATTAGTATAACTTTTGACTCTGAGAAGCTACGATGTTCGTTTGAGTTTTAATCGTCAGCTGTCATCAAAATCTATCGATTCTATATAAAACATTAGTTTTTATCCTAAATACATAAATAAAAATATTTTATTTAAAAAATATAACCCGTTACATAAACGTATTCACGTACAACACATGGCCGTGTCCATGACACAGCCACACCCAATTTTTCTATTTTAAATATATATTTATTTTCCTTGGTATACCACCACTAGGGATGCGGTAAAAGGTATTAGAGCCAATCTTACAATGTCTCGTCAAAGTTCTCGTAGCTTAACTTTTCATAAAGTCTAACCGTTGGTTAAACTTTGCGTTGTGTCTTACAATACTATTTTTATTTGCTCGTCAAATTACAAACGGGTGCCTTCCATTAGTTCTTATTGTTAACTTTCTCGGAGCGCTAGATTTGTTTCAAAGCTTTTGATTGGCTTAATTTTACCATATAGAAAATAAACAAGTAATTACAACGTCTATGGAACTGTTATAAAAACAAATCAATCAAAGCAAATCCAATTTATCACGCCTGTGTAAGTTTATCTGCTATCTTTTATCCTATTTATTTGTCTGTTAAAATGTCTGTTGAAAATCATAAACATGAAGTTTTAATATTAGCAAAGAAGAGGAAATGTTGCTAATTTAATTAATAGATAAATACAAACAAACTATTTAAAATAAACAATTCTAATTGGAGTTGAATCACTTCAAGAATGTATAAAACTCTATTTGTTTAAACGAAAACGAAAAAAAATAATAATAATAAAAAAATAATAATAATCTGCATCGTCATAAAATTTTAAGTATCTCTTTAGTCTTCGAAGTCTTGGGTTCCTTAGAACTTCTAACGCATTTTCAAAGTCAACATAATCAAACAATAAATTACCCATTTCATAAGATAAATAAATGTAACCTCACTTTAATAATAACAATTGCCTTGAAAACAATATGGCGGAGTGTTTAACGTTGTTAATGTGGACGTTATGTTTGCTAACTGGAAGGTAGACCTCGCGTTAACTTTATGAATACTTTTACGTAGACATTAGCGTTAATCAAACATTGTAAAATCAAAAGTAATGGTCGTTATCACTTAACCTTATGTTAAGCCCTTACGAATAGAATAACATGACATTGTAAGGTTGGGCCTTAGTCTTGTATAGTCTGGCTAGCCGATTACTTGGAGGTAGGGGATCAAATACAAACAGGGTGTATGTAGGTTATATTTGAAGGGATTTTACACTCACACTACACAAATGCTCTTTTTATTTCTCTAAGTTATATTATTTTCATATCTTACCCTTTTAGTGTATCCCAGACTGGTGTTAAGACATGGCCATCGATATAAAGGCTGCAGGTTTGTTGCGGCAGCACGAGCTGTTTACCTATAAAGAGACATTTTAATTGCGGCTCACATTTTAAGAGCCACGTACGAGTTGCGGCCAGGGCTCTTGACCTAACCTAACCTAACCTAAGAGGAACCGTAAAATTTTTGCCACAACCATTGAACGACAATAACTGAGGAAGTTTGGATATTACGAGGGATGTTGACATGAGACGATGATAGTTTATATCTGAAATTTAAGACATCATGATAGAAATCACACTGTTAATTAGGTGGACGCAACTCATACCTCTCTCTCAAGTGAGTGGGCCGCAATTCGTACGTGTCTCTCAAAAATCCAGGCCGCAACTCGTACACGGTTTCAAGATTAGGCCGCAAGTCATCTAAACAAGATATAGACTAGGGGAGATCTCGTACTGGTGCAATGTTGGTGCGACGAAATTGAATCGTGCTACGCTCTATGAAGTATTGGGCGGGCTCAATGCGCACTGCTTTGTTAGCATTCAGTTAGTGATGGAAAATGATGTGTTAACATATTTTATTTTCTATTCATGCAAAAACAACGGGGTTGACCTGTTGTGCAGTAAACTGTACCAGAAAACATGGCTATGCCAAAAATAACACTTCAAACGAGTCAATTTCTTTTTACAGGTAAGTAACATTTTAAGTGTAATAGTGAGTTAGCCACACTTAGTAATTAATTCTAGTTTTGTAGCAAAGTGAAGCGTGGATTTTGAAACAATATTCCATGTAAGTTTTTGTGCATAGGCCTACTTAATAATATTAATACCTTACACTGCTGGTCCTGAGTTTGTTTTCCCGGAGGGGTCTTACATTTTATTTTTCTTGTGAAGAGTAACTTATTGCAAGAAAAAAATTATCTACATACTTACGTTCAGTGACATGCTTGAATTAATTTGATACCTTTAACTGTATAGAGATATGGAATTAGCTATTTGTTAATCTATCTCTTTAATACGAAAGTGTTTTTTTAAACCCAATATCGACTTTTTTTATGGGTCAAAATTGATAGATGAAGACAAAAATGTGTTTACATAAAGATGTTTAACCGGTATTGAAATTACAATTATTTTTACCAGAAGTGGAAAGGTCACCCCCACTCCTTCCCCAGGCGCATCTACGTAAGCATTGGGGAAATGGGGCCCATATTAGGGTTGGAGACACCCCTTGAGAACTTACCTGAAGAAATTCGACTCCCAGATCCCACCGGAACCTCCGGAACCACTAGGGCTACGGGTCCTATCTTTGGATAAGGGTACCCCTTGAGAACTTATCCGAAAACATTCCCCCCACCCCCATTTAATCCCAAATTCATTTATTGATAAATTCCCCCACTCATTTCCAGACCCTCTTACCCCCAGACGCATCACTGGAATGGCTGGGGCTTGGGGACCCATTTTCGGTTGGGGGCTACATGTCATTAAATTAATGGAGTTTTCATTTAACTCATAAACATTTCACGGAAAAAAATGTATTCATGCGTAATAATTTATTATAAATTGTTTACTATGATGACCTTGGAATCTCTATGGAAAGGTGAAAATAATTATGTTTTAACCTAAATATTGCGCAATCTGCGCTATAGTTTGCTTGTATTTTTTATTTATTAGAAGAGTTTAAAGTTAAATTTCTAAACAAATAACTTAATTAAGCACATAAATTAAAGCTCAATATTAATACACACACAGCACTGAGTCCCGGATCGTTAATTTTTAGCTGTGAAAGGAGCAACAACAATCTCAACAATGATATTTTTCGGTGATGTTGAAACTCCAGCACAGAAATATCCTTACAGAAGCTTAAGGCAATGTTGATTTAGTTAAGGTGTCTGACTATAATTTATAATTAAATATAGTTGTATATATGTGTAATAAAGCTTAATTTATTTATAAAATATATCTTAAATTAACTTACTATTGAAAAAATAAGCTTGGTAATCAATGACACACAAGGTAGTCGTTTTATGTTCCTTTAATTTATACGTTTGGACCTCTGGAGTTTAAATAAAATGTAATAAATGGATTGTCTGGAATAGTTTATTTTTTAGTTGGTCACTGAAAAATAAAGAAAAGTTGGGATTATGTTGATAAACTGTAATAAAGAGAACTAGAAACCATCAAAACTATCAGTCGGAACACTTTACGGACTCTAATTTTACATATTGTCCCGGTTACTATTTGAGGCGACAGAAACCGGAAAGTATTCCAACGGTGTTTAATTCTGTTTATTACCATGATATATATTCAAGGAAAATACAATACAACTCTACAATGAGTGTAATTTGGGCCACGGAGTGAACTTGCAAACTAATGTCCAATAGAAAAACTATATATATTCGGTTATAGCTCTAATTAAATATTAATTAAAATAGCTTGGTTAGTTACGCCATCTACAGCTGTCATGTTTATAGAGGTTATTTCTCTGTGAATAAGTAGTTTATATCAAGAAGCTTTACGGACTTGGGTCTTTATTACACCCCCTTATCACATTAGTATTGTCTGTTTGAAACACTAATGGTCGGGTTTGAACAAACTCCCCATATGAGCTCGTCAAACGATGTGAAGTAACCCTAGAGTGTCCTTTTAGATAATTAGCGAGGGGTGAGAATAGTGGTGTTGATGTGAGGTCATGGAGATCAGTCCATTTGTGTATAGGGTGCCCAAATATGCTCACATGGAGGTATTTGACGAGGCTGTTTGATGGAAAGAACAAGGTGTGCTATTTATATGGCGTTGAACTACGGACAGAGCTGTCTTGTTAGCCAGTTAACTTTTATCTTAAATATGATTTCCCAAATAAAATTTTGACTTTGAAGTTTCAGGTGGTCGATGGAAAATGATACCAGCTTGGGCGCTTGTCATTCCCAAATAAGGAGAACTAACACTCTCTGCCCCCTCATTATTATAATCCAGAACTTGTAAAATTATTTTGATAAGAAGATAGTAGATTTAATATAGTAAAAAAAAAGGTAGTAATGAATTGAAAAATAGGTACGAAAACGTAAATAAAATCCAAGATTGTGGGCCAAACATGCCAATAATAATCTATTCATAGGATACTTTCTAAACACAATATAAATTATTTCATTATCGGTCTTGAAAACAAGCTTAACTCTATAACAAAACATTCAGTCTACAGATACCCGTTTCGGTGGCCCCATGGTCTAAGGCACTACTCTAGCAAAATACAGGCCCCTGAGGGATATCGGGGTTCAATTCTGGTCAGGTGCTCTGAGGGTGGTTTTACCCAAATTGTTTTCCTTATTTACCTCCACGCAAATGCGGGTGCACTTTATATAAATTCAACTTCCTCATTTCTAGCACATTAGAGTAATTAGTTCTTAGGTGTACAGCCCGAACGGATAGTAGGATGCGGTGCTAAAAAGAAGTACCCTTATCAACAAATTAGTAATCATACATTTCCGCCAATTAATGAGTTTTGGCTAGCATACTATAGCCTTCTTAAAAATATTCGAATATATTTTCCAGTAGACTATAATCTTCTCCACAATATTCAAGTATATTTTCCAGTAGACTTTAATCTTCTCCACAATATTCAAGTATATTTTCCAGTAGACTAAAATCTTCTCCACAATATTCAAGTATATTTTCCATCAGGTTGTAATATTCTTTCTAGCATTCAATCATATTTTACATCATTTTACAATATTGAATCATACCATCCTGCAAGCCATAATATTCCATTCTATAGTCTAATGTAATTTCCAGCAGTTGTCCAGCTTTGTATAACACACATTTTAAAACCAGGTGTAGCTCGCTATACAACCTTGTGCTGCGTGTGATAGCACTAGTTTATTCTCCAGCTGATATGTTCCGACAACTCATCAGCTCACTCTTTTGTGACGGACGGATCAGCCATCTATGAAATTTATTTCATGTTGTCAAATCCATTAGGAAACTCATTTCATGCGGTGGATGATTTTAGAGAGGCTAGTATGGGCAAAAGTGTTTTTAAGTACCAAAGCTATTATATTTTTTATTGGAGGAGCTTTTTATTTTAACTTTAGAGTTTATAGGTAGTTTTATATTATCTCTTTTGAACAAAATTATAGTTCTAACTTAATATAGCCTTTAAGAATATACTATGGCATAAGACCTTTGACTAATCCAAAAGGTTTGATATCTGTTTCCTCTTTTTACTTTCTCACTATATTACAGGTAGAGAAATGATTGTGATCGTCAACAAAATTGAACTCGAGATTTTGATGGATGTCGACGTTTCATGACCCCCCCGAACCCTAAAAAGTGGTTTCCGCAATACCGTATGTCTGTCTGTCCATCTGTCTATCAGTCTGTACCTCGGGCTAGAGCCTAAACTATTTTACCAATATGGCTAAAATCTGGTATTTAGGGTTTTCATAGGGTTACCGCCAGGAATTTTTGGAATTGATTATCCAACCCTAAAATTAAGGGTAGTTTCTTAAAGGACGGAAAGAGAAAAAATCGATATTATCAAAATCGGCTTTAACGATTTTGATTAAATTTCATTTTTGTGCTTTGATCAATAATACAAATCAAATGGCTAATCTAAATTTTTCGTCAAAATGACATTAAGGGTTCCGGTCTGATGTGTAAATTATAATTTTTAGTTTTATCTCCGTAAGTCATTGAGATATGAAATTACTTATCATTGCATACATTTGGATCTATTTATAATAAACATATTTTATTTTTATGACAATACGGAATTATTATTGAGATATAATTGCTTTTTATAGCCCCGTGATCGAGCGCCAATTAAAGTGTTATGGAATTAACGTGGTATAATTGGTATTTATAGCCCCGTAATCGAACGCCAATTATTATGTTACTGTTTGTTTTATTTAAATAAATACAACTGTTGATGTTGCACACGATTTATTGGAGTGATTATATCTTCTTATACAATTTTACTTGAAATACAAATTATGTACTGTCGTGATATTACACGTACTCTAGTTTATGTCGCCGGCACTCTCTGGATGGATGTGACTACTCTATATATTCATACGCACACACAGCTTATATATGCCCAGTGGCGCAGGAACGTTTTGATTGGGGGGGAGGGGGGGGTATAAATAATCATGTGCTCTTATGGGAGATAACATTTTTGAGATTGAGAAAAGAACAGTAAAATGTAATACAGCTGTCCCTCACACTACGCGAGTGATTGGTTCTGATAAATAATCGCGTAACACGAAAACGCAAGTGAAATTATTTTAACATGGGTGATATAAGGATTACTCCAAAGGAAATAAAAACCTAAGACTTGTAAATGAATGCAATTTTTTTAATTTATATAACTAGTACAATACTTTAGGTAGCCTACACCTATTGACAATCTTCAATCCCCTGAAATTTGTAAACAAACACAATTTTTAATCAATGTATCTAATTAATACAATGCTACAGGTATACTCACTGTTAATCTTCAATCGCATGATAAATTAACTGGATTTGTCAAATCTGGATTATCACTATTTTGCTCTTGATGGTAGGCTCTTGCTCTCTTGAAGGCCCCTGGACGGGAAGCTTTTGATCTCTTGAAGGTCCTGGGACGGTAAGCTATTGCTCTCTTGACGGCCATTGGACGGTAAGTTCTTGATCTTTTGAAGGTCCTGGGACGGTAAATTCTTGATCTCTTGAAGGCCATGGGACGGTAAGCTCTTGCTCTCTTGAAGGCCCTGGGATGGTAGGCTCTTTCATTCTTGAAGGCCCTGGGACGGTAAACTCTTGCTGGCATGAAGGCCCTAGGATTGAAGGCTCTTGCTTTCTTGAAGGTCATAGGATTGTAGGCTCTTGCTTTCTTGAAGGCCCTTGGATGGTAGGCTTTTATCTCTTCGAAAGAACCTTGGACGGTAAACTCTTGCTGGCATGAAGGCCCTAGGATTGAAGGCTCTTGCTTTCTTGAAGGCCATAGGATTGTAGGCTCTTGCTTTCTTGAAGGCCCTTGGATGGTAGGCTTTTATCTCTTCGAAAGAACCTTGGACGGTAAACTCTTGCTGGCATGAAGGCCCTAGGATTGAAGGCTCTTGCTTTCTTGAAGGCCATAGGATTGTAGGCTCTTGCTTTCTTGAAGGCCCTTGGATGGTAGGCTTTTATCTCTTCGAAAGAACCTTGGACGGTAAACTCTTGCTGGCATGAAGGCCCTAGGATTGAAGGCTCTTGCTTTCTTGAAGGCCATAGGATTGTAGGCTCTTGCTTTCTTGAAGGCCCTTGGATGGTAGGCTTTTATCTCTTCGAAAGAACCTTGGACGGTAAACTCTTGCTGGCATGAAGGCCCTAGGATTGAAGGCTCTTGCTTTCTTGAAGGCCATAGGATTGTAGGCTCTTGCTTTCTTGAAGGCCCTTGGATGGTAGGCTTTTATCTCTTCGAAAGAACCTTGGACGGTAAACTCTTGCTGGCATGAAGGCCCTAGGATTGAAGGCTCTTGCTTTCTTGAAGGCCATAGGATTGTAGGCTCTTGCTTTCTTGAAGGCCCTTGGATGGTAGGCTTTTATCTCTTCGAAAGAACCTTGGACGGTAAGCTCTTGAAGGTCCTGGGACGGTAGACTCTTGATCTCTTGAAGGTCCTGGGACGGTAAGCTCTTACTCTCTTGAAGGTCCTGGGATGGTAAGCTCTTGCTCTCTTGAAAGCCCTGGAATGGTAAGCTTTTGCTGTTGTGAAGACCCTGGGTCTTTAAACGGAATATTTTCAATTTCTTTGATGAAATGGTTAAGACTCAACTGATGGGCAGCATTTCCCCTCTCTCTGTAGAGTTATTTGTGGCAATCCAAAGAACTCTGGATCTCTGACAACTTTGGTGCTTCTATCCATGTTAGGGTCATTCTCTTCAATGATTCTAACTGCACTGTCAATGTGCTTAAATAAATCAGCAAATTATTTTGTTGAAAGTTGTTTGATAGGCTCAATAACATAAAGCTCTTCCTCTTCATTCTTTTTGCCATTCTCCATTTCTAGAAGATCTTCATTGGTGAGTTCTGTTGAGTGGGATTGGAGCAATTGATCCACATTTGCCTGGTCTATGTCCTCAAATCCAACATATTGCTATGTCAACTATGTCATGTCTTGAATTGGAAAGCTCATGTTCAGGATCAAAATTATGAGAATCAGAAACTTCAGGCCAAATATTTTTCCAAGCTCCCTTTATACAGGACTGTTTAACTTCTGCCCATGCAACCCCAATGTTGTCAATATCACCCCCCTAACACCAAACTGTACAGTAAAGATAAATGATTTCACTGGAATGTATGTACACAAGGTCACACCACCCCCACACAGGATGACTGCGAAATTCCAGCTGACCATGCACTTTTTTAAAATTTCTTTGAATCATGTTATAGCGTAAAGTGAGATCGCATATAACGAGGGATACCTGTATTTAATGGTCCCACTATGCATTTTTCTCATTTATTTTAGTCATTCCAAACATTAGAATTAATACACACAAAACATATTAAGAAAAATGTTATCTGATGCAGCTCAACTAAAAATTATGAAACACTGAAAATTAAAGTAGATTTCCATACACCTTTACCTTATATTTTTTACTAGCTATAAAACCATTAACCAGTTTTGCAATTTCAATTTTTCTGAGCATCTCAGGTGACTTAGTCTACATTGCCTCATCGTGGAGCGAAGATAGTTTTTAATGCATCCAAGCATTAAAAAACTTCTTTCTGCAGTAGCTAATGTAGCTGATATCCCTTGCCTCAATAAGATGTTTACATTATCTAAAAGTTTTACTATATTATTTTGGGGGGTAAAAATGATACTTTTTACCCCCCTATATTTTTTTGGTGGGTAAAATTTACCCTCGTACCCCCTAGTTCCTGCGCCATCGCCCTTGCCTTTGGACCTCTCGTGACCAGTGTCAAAACCAACAAATCAAAAGCGTTCCTGCAACAAGTGTTTTGAAGGCTAGCTTCCTATTGGGTATAGGTAGCTGGCGTCTTTTGCTTGTTTGGTAAATACTACGAAGTGAAATTTTGAAATAAAAAATAAATTTTAATGGTGCAATCCTTCTAGCTTATTCCTGAAAAGCGCGTGATTCTCCATGGATGAAGTTTTAAAAGGATAATTTACATACGATACCTTAAAGAAAAATACCTACATCCATGACTTTTTAAATATATGAGAGCGGTCCAAATCAATATCATTACAACTTGAAATATATTTTTATAAAACCAATAATTTTCAAGCTATACATAAATATATTTTTCTTTTAACTTTCCCACCACTTTAAGATTAAGTATTACGACCGTCAAATATATCTAAACCGATATGTTGATGGGTGTCGACTTTTCATGACCCCTCGAACCCTAAGAAGTTTTTTTGCAACGCCGTCTGTCTGTGTGTCCGTCTAACCCTAAAATTAAGAGCATTTTACTAAAGGGTGAAAAAAATAGAAATTCAATCTTCTCAAAATCGGCTATAATGATTTTGATTGAAATTCGTGTCCAGGCGTTGATTAAGATTATAAACAAAATGGCTTTTTTCATTTTCACATGAAAATTACTTTTAGGGTACCTTAGAGAAGCAAAAATGTCTATATCTTCGCAACTATTTGAGATACTAAATAACTTATCATTATAAAATTTTAATCCCACTAAAAATAAAAAACTCTTATTTGAAATTTTTATAAAACCAATAGTTTCGGAGATATTGGCAAATATATTAAAACAATTTTGTGAGCTTTAGTTATGAAGAAATACTACTTAAGTTTAAACGCAATAATTCTCTAACGCTATAGAATAAGCAAATAATTAAGTCTTTCAAGAAGTTTATGTTTAAAATAGGTTAACAAGGTTAACCTAGGGGAAATGTTTGTACAACACAGGGGCGAATTCAAGATTTTCGTGAGATGGGTGCTCCCATCGGGATTGGGTCGGGGAGGAGGGTAGGGGCACCTCACGAGATTTTGGCATAAAAATACTTCAAAATTTGAGAGTAATTTTTCAGTGTAGTGCTAAACTTGAGAATAGTCATCTAATGAAGGGTATAACTTGAAATTTGCGATTAGTATTGAAATTTATTAAAAGCAAATAATAATAACCTCATTAAATAGTGATTGATTATTAAGAGGGAAATAAGTTAAAACATTATAACAATTATTATATAAGTAGTTTTTTAGCTATTCAATCAATTAGACAAAATAGATGGAATTATTCAGATTTAGAACAATCGAACTTTAACTCCACTCTATTGTATAACTAGTTATTTTTCATTATAATTGAAATTTTACCACTAAGCCATACTAACACGTTATGTGTGTGGTATTATTCAGATATTTTGTTTAAAGCACTTTATTTTAAAATGAATTATTTTAAATATATTTATTTATTATTAATCATTGAAATAGTTATAGCAAAAATGATAAAATAAATTTAAACCTAAACAATGTTTGTGCAACAAGGCGAGAGGCGCGCAACTTAAATTTGGGTAATTTTATTAATGCCTATTTTAACCATTTTAATACTTAATGTGATTGTCTTAAGTATTTATAATAACTACCAAATATTAATCATTTAATTACATGAAAATAAAACTAGTAGTGATATTTACATTGATTTAATTGGTTGAATTTCTTGAAAGGCCCCCCCATGCCCACCTCCTGGATCCACCCCTGGTACAGCAATGATTTATCTCTCTCATTTTAGAATCAATAGTCAATAATTACCTATTTTATTGGTCAAAATTTATAAAAGAGAAATTTCATAGCAACGTGTTAACCATAAGATGTGCATCCTCTAATAAAATGCCGACAATTTTAACCGGAAATCAAAATTTTAATACGAAGTGTTGATTTTTTTATTGGTCCAAATATACAAATGAAGACGTTAATTCTTTAAATATAAAATTATAAAATTTAAAACCATGAGTCAACAATGTTTTACGTATGTATAGCACAATTTTTTCTCTGGATCACTATTGTATATTATACTACAAATTTTGAGTAAATATCTCCATTTTTAAACAGTAGAGCGAGAAAGTCAGTGCGGAGTTCAGTACCATTTATTTTCCCTGCTTCCATACATGCTATCCGCATATTTACACCATTGGGGTGGAGATGAGGACAGTAGATATTAGAATAAGTATACATAGATTTGCTCGAAGCGAAGGTGGGAAACTATTTGGTAAACTCCTCCTCAGTACAACTATCTGGGACTCGAACCCCCACTACCAGAAAAACCAATAAGATGGTAATAAGGTGATAACTCTGTACGCGAACTCAAAAGCACAAGCAAGAAGATTAGTTCACAGAAAATTATTAATAGAGTACCTTTTGATTTTGATTACAAATGTAATTATTTGAAAATAAATTAAAATTGCACCATCGTTGTACATGTAAGCTAATTATTAGGCTACTTATTTACTCTCTATGGCATTAATAACTTGAAAGTTAATTGCCTCACTAGCAAAAGTACGCCAGGTATCCCTATCTTGAAATAGTTATGTCCAGTCCAACTCATTACAACATATTTTTATCTTGAACAAGTTTTGTCCAGTCCACCTCATTACACCTTATTCCTATCTTGATCTAGCTCTGTCCAGTCCACTTTATTTCACCTTATTCCTATCTTGAGCTAGTTCTGTCCAATCCACTTCATTTCACCGTATTCCTATCTTAAGCTAGTTTTGTCCAGTCCACCTCATTACATTCTATATCTTGTGCTAGTTCCAGTACACCTCACTACACCCTAACTCTTTCAGGTCCATTCCAATGTTATTCTTTCATCTGCGTCCAGGGAATAAATTTAGCTTACATTTTTGGGAAAGTAAATCTATATTATAATGAGCATAACCTAACGAATTTTATTGCTAAGAACCTTGAGAAAGATTCCTATGGAAGGGTAATTTTTATTTAAACTTATTAATATTATATTCATATTTAATCTCCTCGGAGTTTTGGTTGAATTTTGTTAAAGACTTAAGACAAAACTAGAGAGTGAATTGAGGCACGAATGCATTTTTTTTGACAGTGTTTTAAATACAAATTATAGCAAAACATTGACATTTTTTTTAAACCAATATTAATCAATATAATATTATATGAATGCACATAAATAAATATACATCAGTATGTTGACAAATAAATTAGTACCTAAAATAATGTGTACTCACCATTCATGGCCGTTGGCGGAAGCACGGTATACCTCAACACGAACTTCACCTGGTCTTGGTGCGAGCCCCACTCTTGTAAAATCTCTAGCGGTCTTTCATCCTCTCTTAGGGGCCGCTCTGTAACAACCAATCACAGGTCTCATCACTTTATAATATATAGTATCTGTGAAGTCTTCTTATCTCATCTACCGCAAAGGCTACCACTTCATTTATATTTTGTTTAATTTCTTCCTTTTTGGAACAATAAGCTTTAATAATTTTTTTTTCTAAAGTCAAAATAACAAAAGAAAATTTTAAAAATCAGTATGTTGCTTTCTTTATACAAGATATTAATGGTTTTTCACACAACTAACGATGAAATGTCTTTAAAATATCAACTTTTAGTGAATCTATCTAAACAAAAAAATTAGCTTATTATTAGGTCTGGCCACTCTTCCTGGTGTCTTGACTAAGTTATGTTAGGAAATTAAATTAATATCAGCATGAAGGTTGAAAAGCCATTTATTTACGGTACCGTCCACATGTAGAAGATCACAATGATTGAAATTGATTCAGTTCGATTCTCGTGTCCAGGAATCAGTTTGCAACTAATTTAAATTATATTAATTAAATTCATGGTGATTTAGTAAGGAGAGTTATGATATTAATTAATTGAAAGGAACGCTTAAGAATAAGTTATAAAGAGGTTTAAATGAATAAAGAAAATCAGGTACATAATTATAAAGTAAAACTAGAAAGCATATAAGATTACTTAGGTTATATGGTGAATTGAAGAATAACCTTAAAATATAGATCATAAAGAGTTTAAATAAAAATTGTCTGAGAATAAGTATAACATATCATTTTGTAAGACACATATTGAATAAAGTATTTAAAAATTGATAATAGAATCAGTTATATTTTGTGAGAGTGAAACTGGAGTAAATACTACCATGTCTTATTCAGTTATTCGCCAATCTAATATTTTTTATATGTTTTTAATTCTTTAACCTGTAATCTTTAATATCAATGTATTTGTTACTTTTGTTATAATTTTAATATGTTTAATGTATTTTAACCCATTCAATTGTCCTGTTTTATATTTACTCCAGTTTCACTCTCACAAAATATAACTGATTCTATTATCAATTTTTAAATACTTTATTCAATATGTGTCTTACAAAATGATATGTTATACTTATTCTCAGACAATTTTTATTTAAACTCTTTATGATCTATATTTTAAGGTTATTCTTCAATTCACCATACAACCTAAGTAATCTTAAATGCTTTCTAGTTTTACTTTATAAGTATGTACCTGGTTTTCTTTATTCATTTAAACCTCTTTATAACTTATTCTTAGGCGTTCCTTTCAATTAATTAATATCATAATCCTCCTTACTAAATCACCATGAATTTAATTAATATTAGAATGTTTATAGATAATTCGTACCTAGATTAGTGTGTTCTCACAGTCCTAAATAACAAAAATGTTTTGAATAATCTTATCACCCCAACATTATTCTTATTAATTTTTAAAACAAGCAAGTTATTTTAATATAAGGCCTTCTAATGAAATCTTATCCGTGTTTTAATCGATTCTCGAAAGCATTAATGGGGTAATTCTCAAACTACATATTTAAGGTGGATATTCAGGGGACGTGAAAAAGTTCAGTGTTTTTGCAGTTTTTATAACAAAACATTTTTTGGCCATCAATCATTGCTTTAATACAAACATGTAGTTTAATTTTCTTCACATGGTGACCTAAACAGTTCTTGAATATCTGTCAAGAGTGTTCTGGAGTTCAATGACAACTTTTTCTATTCATTGGAAAAGTTTGTCATCTAATTCCATCACGCTCATATGATAGATATTCAACAACTGTTGATATCAACATGTGAAGAATATTATTGTACTTATGAAACATTTGATTTATTTAGAAAAAATAAGTTTTGCTATAAAAACTGTAAAACACTGGCCTTTTCTAGCGTTTCTTCTTAAGGAATGTTCTGTTCCCTTGAAGTCCTGAGTGAGCTGCTATCTCATTCCCCCCTGCTCTGCCTTGAGGCTGCACTTGATGTTCCTCCCATGAGATGATATACCGATTGATAAATACCACCCCTTCAAGCCCTCTGTGGCTATAAATCTTACTTGTCCATGTCGTGAAGGAAGTCCCACCCCTATGCTACGATGTTAGCTTCACACCGCAAGGACACCGATAACAGCGTGAGCTGCCAAGGGGTATTCCAGGACAGAGATAGAAGGACTAGAAGGCAGGAAAAGGGAAGATTGCCAAACATTTTTATAAATATTATAGATTTATTGGTGACAAAAGATTGCCGGGGTTTAAGAGACGTGAACCAGTTAATTTTCTACATAAATTGCCGTAGTGATTTAACATGAAAAAACACTTGTATTTATAATATCATATTATGAATATTATTTGGTTTATGTATTGAGTATATAGATATAGCTGAATAACTTTTTTATTTTATTTTATAAAGAAATTGTTAGAATTTTAGACGTTAAGATTATGTTGAATCATGATGTTTTATGTGCCAGTTTTGTCAGTCCTTATGTCTGTTTGTCTGTTCCTGGGACTAGAGATGAAATGGTTTTATCTTTTTATAGTTTTTGTTCAAACTTGGTATTTTGATGTTATGGTCATATCATTTAAATCTATACTTCAAATTAAGGGTAGTATAATAGTGATAGATTTTTTACTTAAATTCCTGTTTAGCAAAATTACTCTACAATTTTGTTCAAAATGTATATTTGTAAGAGTGCTTGATATAATTATCAAAATAATGGGGGGTTTTCTGAAGAAAGCTTATAAAAGAGTAAGTTATTTTAATGAAAACTAATTTTTTTTAGTTCCCAAATGGTTCTAGATTATGCGAGAAAGTACGTACGATTGTGTTGTATCACTTATTTAAATTAGTACTCTCAACACCAAAGTCATTAATAACTCACTCTAAGGGAAAGGATTTTGGTGGGTAGCTTAGAAGGAATATAACCCAATAAACGTAGAGAGAAGGTGGCTAAACTACAGTGATAAGTGAAATGTGTAAAACCAACTTCCATGCATTCGGCAGAGATTCGAGCCTTGAACTTCTCGTCACCGGCAGTCAACTTTATTACAGACTTGACGCCTTAGACCAGTGTTTTCCAACCGGTGTGCAGCGGCACATCTGTATGCCAAGAAGGGTCAGTAAGTGTGTCATGGGAATTTGGAAGAAGATAAAAAAGAAAAGAAAAATGTTTATGAATTAAAATAAATCTTTTAAAATTGTAGATCAAAATTATTTTTAAAAATGTCACAATGATTAGAACATTAATGATAAAATCGCCTTAAAAAAATGATGGTGTGCCTTGAGAATTTTATCACCTTGTTCAGTGTGGCCATGAGTTTGAAAAGGTTGAGAATCGCTGCCTTAGACCGTATGACCTCAGGTTCGGGTGAATGACTTTTTAACTTATTAAAATGTACCATATATAAATTATACTTGAACCATATTTGGTACAAATCGGTTTAAAAGAGTACTCCTATTACGATAAGAACAAGCGCGTGTCGTAGAACCTTTCCAGGTTAAGCAGAGCTAGTTAAAGAGTAACCGTGATAATGTGTTCTCATCTAAATTACCTCCCTTTGACCAATATATTCTACATGCCTTGAGTGGAAACATGTGTTCACCGAGTGATCTACTGAGTGAAGGAAACAGTTCACATGTACAGCTTTAACTATGACTACCCTGGCAACACTCCACGACACGCTACCATGCAGAAAGAATAGAAGAGTGGATCACATTTTCATTCAGTAGACTGTACCATAGTCACAAACTAACAGGTTTATTTGCATATAAATACATAATTAAATGCAAGCTTTTAGAAGAGTGAGATATAGCTCAATGTAATTAGTTTTTAGAATATACTATATTTTTATTATTTATTTGACAAATTGCTATGCCCTTTTCAAAATGAGCTGTCATCAATGTTTTTATTTTGTTTTTGAACTAACCATTTTGATTTATTATCTAAAATACGTTTTATTGAAGAGTCGTTTAGCTTAATTATGATTTACCATTTTCAACTACACATAATGAATACATAATAGTATGATATTGGTAAGCTATGCATTTTTTCATAGGTATTGTATATATGTCAAACCAATTTAAACACAATTAAGTATAGTTTCAGGATTATTTTTTAAATCCCCACTACTTTAAACATACGACGAATGTTTATTATTTAATTTTTGGATGCCATTAAAACTAAAATTGTGAAAATATTCCGCTACGATTTAAATAATTTTTAAAATGTAGGGGTATTTTGGTAGAAATTTCATAATTTATTTTTATTTTCTATTATTAATATACCAAATTAATTTACTATATTAATTTTTATGAATTGTAAATGCGAGAGCTTGTTACAGACGTGTGCAGATTCCTCGTCGCTATTATAATACTACCCGCAACACAGGGGTGAATCAAGGATTGCTTGGAAAGCTCAGATAGGGAATGTGTGAAAAATGTAAAGTATATCAAGGTTAGCTTTAAAATAAACGACATAGACACTTGGCGGGAATTTAAATTAAATATATATATATATATAAATACCTCACTAGCTCAAGGGTTATCACATTTGTATTTTGAATCTAATAAGGAAGGTAGAGGCTAGATTCCAAACTACTATTATGGATGTGGTTTATTCCGATAATAAGTTTTTCCATCCTCTTTCCAGTTGAATAATGCAATAGTTCCTTTAACTCACGGTCCACATACTGTCCCCTTGAAGTTATTGATAAGCCTACTGTATTATATTTGAGTTGAATTTTCATTAATTAAGCGTGAAGGTTCAGTAAGAACAATTTCCTACATACACAAAAATTAGTGCTATTTAATTAATAACTTATCTTGAGATGGGATTCAAACCATGAACATTTTGTAACAACTCTTCTTTACCTATTAACTATCCAATTTATTATAAAGATACAATATTCAATTATTTGAGTACCATAAATATAAATTAGTATACAAGATGTCTTATTTTAAGTTGGCACAACTAGATATCTTTAAAAACACGCATTTAAGGAAAAATAAGTTACTATGCGAAGTTGCTTGGTTTTGAAAAACTGACAAAATGACATAATTTATTTTGGATTTAGTGGAAGTCTTCAAGGTCATCTTAAGGTCAACTATTATTTTTCAAATGGGACCCTGTGTCTTTTATTGCAGAATTGTATTTTACGGTAAAAAAAAACAAGAAACCTTTGTTTGAAACATTTTTTTACCTAAGGTCTATTTTTGATGATATTTGATGAAATAAAGAAATATGTACAAGATTTTTAGAACAGTATTTATCTCATTTTATTGCCTACTAAAATCTGTAGAATTTAAAAACCTATGAGCCAAAGACTTTCGCAAACAAACTCATAAGGATCAAAATGTTAAATTTGGTCTACCTCTTATATTTACATAATAAGTAGACCAATTTAACATTTCGATCCTCATGAATAAACGATCTCACTAAACAGAATACACAGTTCTTCATAACGTAAGGTATTTTCGTTTAGTGTAAATTTACGTATTATGAGCTATTCTATTGCTGAAAAAATTTATATGATTTTAAATTATGGCGAATGCAGAAGAAAATTTAATGACTATTCTGCTGTAGCTAATCGTTCTCCTGAGAGAGATGCACCGTCACATAGTTATTTTTATCTTGTAGTAAAAGAATTTGTGGAAAATGGAAGTGTTCAAATGAAGAAAATAAGCCTCCGAGCAACTGTTATTGGTGAACATAATGAGATCGCGCACTCCTTGCCACAGTAGCTCATAATCCTCATGTAGGTTCTCGTGCGATTTCTGGTAATTTAGGAAGCTTCATATATTCCATCCTTACCACGTGTTTTTGCATCAAGAGCTTCATGAAGAAGATGTTCTCAATCAAGTGGCATTTTTCCAATGGACATTCGAATAAGTAGGTATAATTATGAACTTTTTTCTTAAAGTATTATTCTCTGATGAATCGAGCTTTACGAATCATGGGGAAGTCAACCTACACAACATGCATTATTAGATCGCAGAAATTCCATGGTATTTGTGCCAAGTTGAAATACAGAATCCTTGGACTGTGAACGTTTGGTGCGGACTTATCGGAGACAAATTGACTGTATGTCCAGTACATTGAATGGAGACAAATACAACTTTCTAGATCAAGGATTGCCATTGTTGCTAGAAAATTTAAATCCACACGAAAGGCATAGAATTTTGTTTCCACATAATGGTGCCCCTGCTCATTATTTCAGAATTGCACGACAAGTTGGATATGAATTAGAATGACTGCTGAATTGTCAGAGGTAGTCCAATTAGTTGACCTGTTAGATCACCATATTTAACATCGCCAGATTTTTTCTTATAATGCAATTACTCCTCCTAGTTTATTAGGAATGGATCGTAAGATTGCGTAAGCGAATAAAAAATATCATTCAGGTTGGATATGAATTGGAGTTACCTGAGAGCAAGAGTATACTAACAATTCCAGAAACATTATGAAATGCATAGAATTTGTTGCAGAAATATTGATCGAGAAACTCTATAAAATACTCCCAATTTCTTTTATGAAGCGAATTGGAAAGTGTATCGAAGTAGAAGTCACATGATTTCAAACATTTGTTGTAATTTAGCATTTCTACCCTTATAAACGAACTTTTATTTTGTGAAAGCGTTTTAATCGTACTTGTTTACACTCTAAAGATTCTAGTAGGCAATAAAATTAAATAAAAACTGTTCCAAAAATACTATACGTATTTCTCTACTTCATTAAATATCAAAAATAGAACTAAGGTAGAAAATTGTTTCAGACATAAGTTGCTTGTTTTCTTTGTTAGAATATGATTTTGCAATAATAAATACTGGGTTTCATTTGAAAAGACCAATAGTTGACCTTGAGATGATCTTGAAGACGCCCGCTAAATCAAAAATAAATTACGTAATTTTGTCAGCGTCTCGAAAACAAGCAATTTTGTATGAAACCTTTGTTCTTAAATTAGTGTTTTTAAAAAATATTTCGTTGTGCTAACTTAAAAAACACCCTGTATACTTAATTTATACATATATTTTAATTCTGTACATTTACATAGTTTATGGATTCTCTTTTTAAACATAAATGGAGGAGAAAACAATATTGAAAGTGGATTTAAAATAGTCTAACAAACACGAGGGAATATGATCAACTCAAATATTACATTTTTTGAATATGAACAGTTAAAAAACCCCATCGGTGTGAACTCTCAATTTGGACGGTTGTATAATTGAACAATTTTATTCGTGAAACATTATTTTTGTTTCCGTGTGTTCTCGACATTGTTAATGCATTCTCCCCTTTCTATCTACTAAACAATTACAAATTCCATCGCATGTATTGACACTCCACATGTTCCCATTTCACCCAATAGAGATTATTTCTTCATCTGACCGGATTAAAAACAAAACACATTTGGCTGGCTGTGCGTAGACGAATGTGTGCTGAAAACACGGACCCAATAACAGTGCTATATAAATTTAATCTCTTGAAATATAACATTACGTATAACGGTAACGAGAAACAGCATGCGTTATTTTGGTTAAAACTGCTTATCCATTCTAATAGTAACAAATAATATACTGTATGTATACTATCCATTATGTGTATATGTTTACTATACATACATATATACATATATACGCTACTGTGCTGCCATATATATTATTGTCCTCGACTCGACCTGGTGTGGATTCACATGTTCACCGAAAAACAAGCGCAGAACAAAAACGTGGTCACGTGGCGAGCTCTAAATCAATCACCAAATTTCCATTCCGCCTTGTCGGCGCGAGCTGTTCTGCTAAAGTTTAACTCATCCCTACTTAGTCCACTACAGCTGAGATCTTCGGCACGTGAGACCCAATCTAATCACAGAGCCAAACATTTCAATTCAGTGCGCATGCGCAATTGAAAGCGCATGCGCTGTAGGGATAGAATCAAGCAGACAACTTAGTTGCCTTTTGTGTGGAGTTTTGAAATAAACCATTAATGGAAAGCGTGTGTAGCGATGTATTGGATTGTGCCAGGACACAGCTTTATAATTTGAGATATATTTACGTCGTGACAATGATCTATAAAATATGTATGTTCATCCGTTAGAAAATAGAATATATTTATAATTAGCTGCTTTAAGTCTACGCTGTGACGCATCGTGGGTCAATTTACAGCGTGTGAACTGCTGCATCCCTAAGGCATTTTCTCTTTAGTTTCGGCTAACGTAAGAATCAAGCTCTGTTCAAGTCAGTTGCATGCCACTTAGCATTATAGCCGTAGATTATTGATTTGCAGTGATTTTTTTTTAAGTTGTGAGAGTTTGGTGCGTTCAAATTTAGTGTAATGTATTGTTTGTTTTATGTTTGTAATTATTAGTATATATAAAGAAAGAAAGTGATTGTTAGAATAGGATAGTTTGAAACGAATATATCGTAAAGTACCTTTTAAAAAAAAATTAAGAATTAGTATGTCATTAGTAAAGTGACTGAAAAATGGTGGCAACTGGAAGTTTCATGCTCAAAAATAGTGGTTAAACTACTATGAAAAGTCTGAATTTGAAAAGGAGGCAGCCTCAGTCCCATTAATCTAAGATAATCTTAATTGAGTGATAGTTTTTAATAAAAAAGGATCAGGAAATGATTTTCAGCTTAATATAAATGGAAAACTGTTAGAACTAGTGAGTGATTTTGTGTATCTGGGCAGAATGTTCTGTAAAAATGGAAGGATAAATGGTGACATCAAACGACGGGTGAATGCATCTCGGAGAGTAATTGATTGTATGTGAACTATTGCAACAAAACAGTAGTATATAAAAATGTACTAACTCCAAAATTGTTTTATGGATGTGAAGCGTGGGTTTGTCAAGAGAAACACAAGAGCAAGGTGAATGCGTTTGGAATGAGATATCTAAGATATGTATGTGGAAGATCTCGTATGGACAGTCAGTAATGAATGGGAGCTGGGAGTGGGGTTTGGGAGGGAATCCAATAGGTCACTGTGGAAGAAGTGTCTTTACGTTGGTTTGGGCATGTTGAGAGGATGAGTGTGGATCGAGTGACGAAACAAATATATGAAGGTAGAGTGTGTGGATTAAAATGAAGGAGTGAGCCATGTAAGACGCGGTTAAATTTTGTAGACGAATTTGTGAAAAAGAGGGAGGGGGGGGTATTTATGCAAGGATAGGTAAGTGTGGAGAAAGCTAATGAAGATGGATTAAGTACGGAGTGGTGGTTTATTGAGCTTTATACACAGTATTTTTCCTACCCCATAAGGGAACGTCACGTCGTGATTGTGTGTATGTATATGTATATGTATGTATGTATATGTATGTATGTATATGTATATGTATGTATGTATATGTATATGTGTGTATGTATATGTATATGTGTGTATGTATATGTATATGTGTGTATGTGTGTATGTATGTATGTATGTATGTATGTATGTATGTATGTATGTATGTATGTATGTATGTATGATATGTATGTATGTAATGTTTGTAATGTTTGTAATGTTTGTAATGTTTGTAATGTTTGTAATGTTTGTAATGTTTGTAAGGTTTGTAAGGTTTGTAAGGTTTGTAAGGTTTGTAATGCTTGTAATGCTTGTAATGCTTGTAATGTTTGTAATGTTTGTAATGTTTGTAAGGTTTGTAAGGTTTGTAAGGTTTGTAAGGTTTGTAAGGCTTGTAATGTTTGTAATGTTTGTAATGTTTGTAAGGTTTGTAAGGTTTGTAAGGTTTGTAATGCTTGTAATGCTTGTAATGTTTGTAATGTTTGTAATGTTTGTATGTATGTACCTATGTATGTATGTAAAATTAATATTATAGCTTCATCATTTTAATCTTACATAAAGCCATGGTAGCTTGATGGATAGTAGCCCCCATTGAAATGCAAAACAAACAAAAAAATCCCTACTGACCACAACACTTTAGTTCATTAATAATTGTAAAAGACAGAATATTTAAAAACCCTTGAATATAATATCTCTTTCTATCAAATTCAAATTTTTTGTGTGTAAAATGTTCAATACTATATAGATGGTGAAAGAATAAAATTCACAATGCCACTCGCAATCAATTAACCTAGTTTTGTCTCCTCTGAAACACATTTTAGGTCTCAGAGTATTCATGGACACTTAAGAGTCCGTCTCACTTTTTAGATGCCACTTGATTTAGGTAAGTAATACAGCTCCAACCAGAAGTAACATTGTGGTCCCGTTTTCTATATTCCACTTTGAAATCCGCATAACAAAGGCCGTTAAAATAAAAAAATAAAAACCATAGCAAAATTGAAAAATAAATTATTTAAAATAAAAAACTAATAAACCTGTTCCAATTTTGCTGTTGTCAAGTAAACCATGTATAAAAGAGCGATTCGATAGACTTCTGTTTCGAGCGTAGTCTTGGTTAAATATTGATAGTGAGTTGCGATCACAAGTCTACCACCGGTGGCAATATCATTTGGTGCCCATTGGAAGCTTTGTTTACAAGTTTTTGAAATGTTTTATTACGGCTTTAAAAGCAATCGTCTACGAAAGGGCCTACTTTTGATATCCTTTATTTAACAAAACCTGTCCCACTTCTCACATCAAGGTCGAACAGAGTTCTCAATCCACCCTGTATCTGTCCTAAAATAAGAAAATAATATATTTGGAAGTTTTTATAGTCTAAGCAGGAGTGGACAAACTTTTTGATCTAGTATTCTGCTCCAGAGAAGGAAAATTCTTTGCGATCTTTTATGGAACCATAGGCTTATATTGTTTGTTTCATTGATAAAAAATTAATAACCCATTTTGTGTTGTTTTAATAGTAACATCATTGCATATGAGAACTTATAGTCCTTTCACACATTGAAACCAAGTTTTTCATCAAACCACCTAGCACATAATTTTTCTGAAAAAAGTATTTTCTTATCAAACATATACTTTGAAGTTAATACATGAATCTTCATAATCTTAAGAGAGTTTGTTGAATGCGAGTTCATAATTACTCTGTCATAAACGAAGGGAGGATTGTAAATGGTCGTCAGTCAGTCAGCTTCGATATTTATATTTTCTAATGTTGACTTAAGACAAATTTGCAAGTCCCCTCTTTTATATTATTTCTCTCGATATTTTTTAATCAATTGAGCGACCAAACCAGCGGCCGTGGTTGACCGGTAGATCGCGCTCAACTGTTTGGCCACTTCTGGTCTAGAAAGTAACATGATTATTAAGGATATAATATATGTATACCATGTGAAAAAACAACCTTAGAAGACCACATCAAAGCTGATTAACTGGGATTATAGATACATGATAGCGTTAGAATATGAAATCTCATCCAGGATACTAGACACACGATAAAGCTAGAGTTTGAAATCTCATCCTGGATACTAGATACATGATAACGTTAGAATATGAAATCTCATCCGGGATACTAGACACACGATAACGCTAGAATGTGAAATCTCATCCTGGATACTAGGCACATGATAACGTTAGAATATGAAATCTCATCCAGGATACTAGACACACGATAACGCTAGAATGTGAAATCTCATCCTGGATACAAGACACATGATAACGTTAGAATATGAAATCTCATCCAGGATACTAGACACACGATAACGCTAGAATGTGAAATCTCATCCTGGATACTAGACACATGATAACGTTAGAATATGAAATCTCATCCGGGATACTAGACACACGATAACGCTAGGATGTGAAATCTCATCCTGGATACTAGACACATGATAACGTTAGAATATGAAATCTCATCCAGGATACTAGACACACGATAACGCTAGAATGTGAAATCTCATCCTGGATACTAGACACATGATAACGTTAGAATATGAAATCTCATCCGGGATACTAGACACACGATAGCCCTAGAGTTTGAAATCTCATTTAAGTTCGATTTTATTCATTCTGCACATGGCAACAAAGAAATCAGAATCAGTGAAATATTCTTTTAGATTTAAAATATTTATTTTTCAATTACCTGCATCAGTGGTTGCATGGTCTAACAAGTCATACTCTTGTTGAACTGATTTTTTAGTTTTTCCTATGCGTGATTTCTTCCTCTCCTTCCAATCAAATTCTAGTATAGTTCCTTTAAAATCTACCTTCTCATCCCTGACTCCATCAGCGTAGTTAATATATTAGAGTATGGTTTTATTTCATTGGTGTCAATTCCGCTGTCTTCTAATGAAGACGCCAGGTTTCAGCACTACTATGTATCTACAGTCGCATTTGGGTATGAAGGACCTTTAAAAATCTAAAGTAAACTTTTTTTTGCCGCCAACAATGACAACGTTTGACTATTTTATTAGTTTTATTTTATGAGTATTGATAACCGGCCTCGTGGTATACTGACCAAAGCCCCTGGTTACTGATATAGAGGACACGAGTTCGATTCCTGGTTGGTACCTGGGGATTTTCCTTGAAAGGTAAATAATTCCCATGTACATCAGGGTTAAGTTAGGTTAAGATCTTGATTAATCCCATACCCTCATATTCACTATCATCATCCCCTCATTTCAACGGGAAAAAGAAAGAGCTTCCACGGAAAGGATGAGTACACTCGGGCGTCCCCTGGGCAAAGGTATATTAGTACTGGCTAATCTTTCCAATAAATGAGCTACATATTACTGTAGCCCAGACGCGTTAATGATATAGGTATTGATATTACTTTACTTAACTTATGAACAAGTGAAAGTAGATCAATCAGCTTTTATATATTTCAGAAAAGGCCCTTTTTATGAAAATATATTGACTACTTAAGTACCGATTAAACGGACCTTTTTTTTTAATGGGAAAAATATCTGTATAGGCCTATATTAAAATTTTGCTAAAAAAATGATCTGCCCAAAATAAAAATAAAGGGGGTATAATAATGTAATTATTTTCTCTGCGTGTTTCACGATGAGTAAAGTCTATCCACGCCAACACTACTGCGAAATAAAATAAAATGTGTAATCTAGAGGAAACTCTTCATTCCTACGGTCTATTTCTCTCTCTCTCTCTCTCTGCGATTTTAATATGTAATCCGGAACGCTCTCTCCCTGCTTAGGACTTCAGAGTGAGTCACGTCACCCACTCTAAATTATTCAGCCAGGGGATCTCCGGTGCTGAAAACATGATTTGGGCCAGATTCGGGATAAAGTGTTGCTCGAAATAATCTATATGCGAGCCCAAGGGGGTGAACAAATGACAGCGGTCCACAGCTCAACGTGTGAGATAGCAGGGAATAAACTAAGATTATGATGTCACAGTTTGGGAACCTCGTTTTTATAGCAAAAACATTTACATGACTCAGGTAAAATATTAAGGTTACATTTTGATTAAATACTATGATAGAAAGTTAGAGAGATAACTAAATATAAAATTTTGTTAAGGCTAGTGATAGTAATATTACTACCATTACTACCACCAGTAACACTACTATGAATACCTGTACCAATGATAATAATTAATATATATTAATTATCACAGCGCCTTACTACCCATTATTGTTAAATACATATGTAGTAATTAAATTACACCAATGCATCTCTTTAAGGAAAACCTCCTTTCGTTTTTTGAGGTATTTTGGTAGACATGTTTGGAAGATGGAAGAGGAAAGGTGGATAGAAACATATAAAAGGAAAGAACACAATATGGCCTTTACTAAGAAAAGAAGAACACAGCTCACACTTTACATTGCTGCCATCGGACAAAGAGCTGCCTCTTGAAGAAAATCGATCTTTACCACCCGACCTAGGTTTCAATCCATTGGGACTCATCATGTTTAACATGTATAACAAAATACCTCAAAGAAAGAAAGGAGGTTTTTACTAAAGATATTATATTATATATTCTCTTTTAACGTCCATTTCCTATGTGTGTCTTTTATGTTATTTGTTCCTTTTACATTTCCTACCTGTGTGTCATATCATTCTTTACCTATTTACATTTTTACCTTTAGTGTTTTTTGGTTTCTTCTTTTAGTAAGTTGCGTTGCGCGTTTAACACTCCCTCCTGATGAGTTCAGATAGAATGAAACCTAGGACGGGGGATCGGGTGGTAACAATCGATTTTCTTCAAGAGGCAACCATTATTTCTTTGTCCAGTGGCAGCAATGTAAAGTATGAATGTGTTCTTCTTTTCATTGTTAAAGCCATATTATGTTTGTTTCCTTTTATATGTTTCTATCCACCTTTCCTCTTCCGTTTTCTAAATAACAAACTACACTAATTTGTTAGATATGAGGAAGTTTGAATTTTGAGGAAGTGTACTCACATTTGCATGCCTCGAGTGTGTAAAACAATTTAAGAAAATAAACCAGTACACCCGTTTGGGATTGGAGCCTAAATCTCCCCATCCTCAACAGTCCATTCTATTGAGAGTAATGCCTTAGAGTTTAGACCGCTCCAATACTCGTAATAATAACTTTGAATATAAATATATTTATAAGGATTTTTTTAATATTTTATTTTAAATATCTTTGAAAGCTATTTTTTCATATTTAAAATAAAAAATTATTTAATTATATTTTAATTGTAGAGTATTTAATTTTCTTGACTGAAAACCAATGCCGTTTTAAAACTTTATTTGATTACCATACACAAGTATTTAACTAAATTATTAGCTTGGCTAAATATTTTATTCAATCAAAACTATTGAAACCTTGTTTATGAGTGATATACTCTCAGAGGTAGCTATGGAACAAACACCGAAATTCACCAATAGCAGGGACTGAGTGGTCTTAGATGCTATATTCACATGGCGCCAAGCTCCCCTTGACAAGGAGATCAGGGTTTGAACCCTGGCTGGATGTACTGGTCTGTCACATGTAATTACCACAGCAGTTTTCCCTTTATTTCCATGTTAATAAGAGTGCACATCCTTGCAAAAACACTATTCAACTAGCACTCATATCTACTAATCAAAGGATCATGAGTTCGATTCTCGTCATAGTTGATAAACGTATCATTGGTGAAAATGGGGTTTCCCCTTCCATATGACAAATTAACAACCTGGAGATTTGGTGTTATGATTTTTTTTTATAACTATGCTGGTATGTAGGCTGTGTGTTATTTTAAACAGTCATTTCAGAAAGTGCACATTAAACAGCCTCAAACTAATAAGAATAAAAACCTTCATGGCGTTAGTTCGCGAGTGAGCTATACCGACAGACCAGCCAACGCATGTTGTTGAAGCTAGTGCCAACATTTGCGAAAAGAGGGTGTCCTGTGGTCAGCACATTGAACCCTACAGCCATTAATAAAATAATAGGAATATATTTATAATAAACAACTAAACCAAAGAGCTTGGATAAAATAAACCATTTTTCTTGCATAAAAATGATATTTAAAATGATCCAAAATATGATCAAAATTAGATTTATCATCAAATCGTGTGAAACTCTTGCACACCCTTGTGCTGTTGACAAGTTAGTAACTTCAACCTTGATGCGCGGTTTGAGTGAACATGTTGGTAAGTTTGAAAATAAAATCCATGCTTTTATCTTCAAATAAGTATACTATCTGTCCCTCAAGGATTTTATTCAATGCGTCCACCACAACACCCTCGCTACTAGCCACCACAACACCCTCACTAGTATCCACCTCAACATCCTCAATACTAGCCACCACAACACCCTCGCTAGTAGCCACCGCAACATTTTTGCTACTAGCCACCTCAACACCCTTGCTACTAGCCACCTCAACACCCTCGCTACCAGCCACCTCAACACCCTTGCTACTAGCCACCACAACACCCTCACTAGTAGCCACCGCAACACCCACGCTAATAATCACCGTAACACCTTCACTAGTGGCCACCGCAACACCCACGCTAATAATCACCGCAACACCTTCACTAGTGGCCACCGCAACACCCACGCTAATAATCACCGTAACACCTTCACTAGTGGCCACCGCAACACCCACGCTAATAATCACCGTAACACCTTCACTAGTGGCCACCGCAACACCCACGCTAATAATCACCGCAACACCCACGCTAATAATCACCGTAACACCCTCACTAGTAGCCACCGCAACACCCACGCTAATAATCACCGTAACACCCTCACTAGTAGCCACCGCAACACCCACGCTAATAATCACTGTAACACCCTCACTAGTAGCCACCGCAACACCCACGCTAATAATCACCGTAACACCCTCACTAGTAGCCACCACAACACCCTCTATACCAACCCCAACAAATAAAATACACTCTGAATTAATAGCATCAGAGGTCATAAAGCTTGTTCTAATTTAGCGGGTGTGATCAATTATTTTTTAGAGCTACATCTTACTACCCGTTTGATTTATACTCTTGCGTACTAATTAGGCTAGTGATTCTAGGGGCTATAAAGGCTATATTAAAGGAAGTGTACCCGCTTTTGCATGGAAGAAGAGTGGAAAACCATTTTGGAAAAAACACCCTCAATACTCCCGACCGAGATTCGAACCTCAATCTCCATGTCATCGGCAGTCTAATCTACTGCGAAAGTAGTCCGTTAGACCAAGTGGACACCGATCAATGATATATGAATTCATCGCGAGTTACAATATAATTTTATAATTTACTTATTAACTTTATGGTTGATGTAATAATAAGTATTAATATAATGTTATCGTTTAAATGATATTTTGCTACAAGTTGGTCGTGTAGAGCCTATTATATCTGGCAGTTAAAAAAAATACTAGCTCTACTTTATCACAGCTACGTCTAGTTGTATTACCTAAAAATTTAATTTTTGAAAAATTGGTATCAATGCCTGTAAAATAATACTTCTTATAATAACTATTCAATATTGACCGCAAAAATTGTTTGTGTTTTCAAAGCTTACCACCCAATGTAACTTGGGCAGAGCTGCCTTACTTTGGTCACCCTAAAGGCACAGGGAGATGACAAGCCATTTAAGGAAGATGCATTTTTGGATCAGTCAATATCACACTCAGTAAAACAAGCACATAAATTTTATCATTCCATTTTATTGATAGTCGGTTTTATTAGTGTTTACTCAGTTATTTTTGTCACCGCGTTCAACTACCGGTTCGGTTGGTACGCACATATTATCCAAGAAACAGAAAAATGTCGTGACCCACAAATTTGAAGAAATTGAAATATTAAGTTTTAGACTTTTGGCCTTCTTTTATAATCTCCATCCATATATGTATCTATCCATATATTTAACCATCCATCTTACTATATATCTATCTATCTATATATCTATACACTATCAATCTATCTATCTACTATATTTTTATCTATCAATCTCGCTCGCTTTATCTATATATCTATCTATATATCTATCACTCTATCTATCCATATATCTCGTACATATCTATCATCTATCCATATATCTCGTACATATCTATCATCTATCCATTTATCAACTATCTAGCTTACTATATTACTATCTATTTATCTATCCATCTAGCTATACATCCATCCATCTAACTATCTATCTTACTATCTATTTATATATCCACACACCTATCTATCCATCTATACAACTATCTAGCTTATTATATATCTATCCATTTATCTAACTGTCTTACTAGCTATCTGCATCTCTCTCTCTCTATCAATCTATTTATCTCTCTATCTATCCATCTATAGTAATCAATACAAAGATTAGGTTTTCACTCTGATCTTCTTTATGCTTTCCTCTTCAGTTCTTGGCAGGTCTTACAACCAACATCCTCAATTATCTGGTCAATAAAGCGTAGTCGGGTGGGGGGGGCTTCTTCTGCTTCTCTTCCACACATCCTTCTAATAGAGTTTGTAGCTAGCAGTCCCTCATGTCTCAAACTGTGGCCAACCAGTCTGTCTCTTCTTTATGTTAATGTCCTCCACAGGATTCCCTTTTCACCAATTCTTCTTGAAACTTTTTCTTTATTAATTTAACCCACCCATTTCACTTTCAACATCTTTACATAACACCACATTTCAAAATACAAAGATGCTAAGGGGAAGACAATATTCTCTCACCTGTATGGTAGGGAGGCACATTCATTCAATTAGCAGCTACAAAAGATTGTATCCTACACATGAGGTGTTCTACTTTAGGAAACAGTAGAATTGAGACCAGTGAGAACCTTCTACCATATTAAAAAATAACAGGTACGGTGCACCGCACAGACTTTTCCTCTCTTTTATCTTAAAATAGACATTTACTAAAAACTCGTAAGATTTGTGAAACTAAATAATAGGCCTATGCATTGTTGTAGAAACACTACACCAAATATCATTAATGAAATAATATACATTGTTACTTACTCTATGGCATCAGGAGCTAGGAACACTGTTAGAGAGAAATAGAGACAAGAGAAACATCTTTGGTGCACCAAAGAGAGTGAGAATCAAATTCATTTTCAAAGACACGAACTAAAAAGTAAATATATTAGCCTATAGCCAAGAAATTGTTGGTTTTATGAAGATATATTTCAAGTAAAATATTTTACCTTTAATAGTAGACATACTACAACTTTACAGCTGTAAGTTATTTTGTATCTCAAAAAGTTGCAGAGAAATGATGGAAATTATAAAATTTCCCATGCTAAGTACTATCAAAGTCATTTTAATGAAAAAATGAGAGTTTTCATTTTGTTTATAATGATAAAAAGTGTCTAAATATAAAATTTAATAAAAATCGTTAGAGCAAGTTTCGAGAAAATGGATATTTTCTCTTTTCGTCCTTCAGTTAACTACCCTTAAATTTAGGGTTAGATACCTAATTCAAAAAATATCTTGGGGGAACCCTATGAAAACTCTAGATACCAAGTCTTAGGCCGAATGGTAGAACGGTTTCTGCTTTAGTCCTAGGTACGGACAGATGGCATCGTGAAAACCACTCTTTTGGTTTCAGGGGGTCATGAAATGTCACTTGTCAAAAGCTTGAGCTCGATTTTTCTTGACGGTCACAATACTTTCTCTCTGAAGGGTGGAGAGAAAGTTAAAAATTAAACATTGAAAAACAACTATTTCAAACCGAAAAAACTACTAGACTGATCCCAATTTCGCTGTTGTAAGATGAAGACTACAGAAAACAATACTTCGATACGATTTCTTGTTGGGGCATATTTTTGTATCTAATATCCCGGTTAATCGGACGTGCGATGGACCGGTGGAACGAGTAGGATATACCTAGGGATGTCGAAACCTGGTCATCGGGTACCCATTTCTTACCCGGGTGATCATAGAATCATGTGAAGCTGCCACCCACAGTTAAGAGCGTTCATCATAGCAGGACCAGCTCAGCTCCCAGCTCGCGCGAGGTATGGGAGTAAAAGGGAAAATAAAATACCTACGATATTACAGAAATATGTCCAGTGGATTCGTATTTGAATGATTACTAAAAATTTTCCCCGGTGACGATGTGGGACAAAGCGACAAATTTCTCGTTAATAACTACAGTATGTCCCTATATTGACACAATGAAGATTTGTGCATGATGCTTATCTGTGAAGCCATTATAAAATGGTCAACAACGGCCTTTTAAATGCAGTTTCTATCCAAATATCATTTAATATCTCAACCATGTTCAGTATTAGGAACTTCTATTATCTATTTATCTCCATTAATGTTTAATCAGAAATGATCCACGTGGAATAGTGTTCGTGTAAATTTACGATTTCGAGCCGACTGTATCACAGAGTTTATTGGCATGTGATGCACGCTCTTAATATAACATTGCTAATGTGAACAAGCCCTTGCAGTACTGCTGCTCAGCGGGGTTCAGAAGAGTGACGGGATAGGGCATATAGTTCAAAACATCCTCGGACCTTACCCGCGGGTAATGTACCGTAATAATGGTCGGTTTATGTTGGTCTGAAAAAAGGCCGCATCTCAAGATGAATGGTAGAGGGAAGGGAACAAGGAGTAGGATGAAATACACTTTTTAAGAGAGATACATCGCTGAACTAGACAAATGTGTTTTGATGTACTTAAAATAAATTTAAATTCTGAGCACCTAATGCTCCGCTAGGAAATGTAATTTGTCCTTTAAAAATAATATATTACTAAATAGTTATGTAGGAAAGATGCATAGCCAACGTCCCATTCTGAAAACAGTCGTTATTCAGTGTCTATTAATTTATTTAAATAACTACAGGGATTAAATGACAAGTATTAAATATACAATGTATTCCAGTTGAATAAAGTCATTGGTTTCAACAGCAGATTGTAAAAAAGAGTCTTAAGGTCATTCGACCATCAAAATTTTATTGCATTATTTTACTAAGTGTATGAATATAAGTTATAAATATTGATTCAATGATTTCAAATCATTACAGATCTCGAGTTATAAGTAATCAAACTTACTATTTTATCCATTTTACGTACTAATTTTAAGGTAAAGTAGTTAATGTATGGGGATTCAATTTATTATAGCTAGACATTCATATGAAGTGTATGCAATGAAGTACTTACAATATTTTAAATAAAATCAGTTTTTAATT